>BQNB010000950.1:0-151268 GCA_026074375.1 Tanacetum coccineum
ATTTTGTGAAAGTTTAAATTATATAAATAACATATACTTTTTGCCATTTACGACTGTATTTGGAAACATATTTCCCATTCATATTTATATTATACTAATACACATTAGAGAAGTAAAACGCCGTCGTTTTTGCGGCTTGGAACAGTAAAATGAACAGTACCCGGCCCACTGGGCTCGGTTTATATACATAGCAAAAGTCAGCCTCGCCACAACGCGCGGACACTCCCGCTCAATATTCATTCAAAATCGAGTCGCAAAAAAATTATGCCCCGCCGCAACGCACGAGTTATGTTGCTCATTATATACATATACTATGTGTGGAATAAAACTAGGTCGTTTTGACATAGTTTGCTACAGTGGTGCTACACTAACCGGCCAATTGGGCTCCTACTTTGGGCCGGCCCATTTGACATTTTTTTGTTTTTGTTTTTCTTTAACTAGACAACTTTAAAAAAAATTGCTCGTGTAACATTTCTCATTTTCATGTCATTTTACGACTCTATTAATGATCACTATTTATTTTAGTCCGATACGCGTTTACTTTTAATATTTACTTTTAAGCTAAATCGCGTAGACTAAAAATAATCATTGAATGTAAACGGTCATCAAATAAATTAAAGTTTTCATCAACAAAGTAAGAAATAATTATTAAGAAGATAATTACGTACTTGGCGTATTTTATTTTTATTGGTCACGTAAAAGGATTTAGTTTCGCGATAAAATACATTTGGACGCACCCCAGAAATACCTAGACTCAAACCAATACCCGTATTAAACGCCTAGACACGAAATTAAACCAAATCTTATGTTAATATCATGGGATTTCCATGTGGCCGGTTACACACACAAATACAACTAGCAAATCCCCTAATGATCCTTAAAGGTACATGTACATCTCCTAAGTAATTAAGACATGTCCTAATTGTCTCCACTAAGCTATTACACAATGGATATTAACCATCTTGCTTCTCTTTTGCCCCCTAGACCACGATTACATGCATGTATACATGCAAATCTATAAGATTTTGCTAGCTAAGTAAATCTTGTACATCATGCAAGTCATTAAGAGTGGTACTTGAGTGGTTTAGCCTAAAACCATGAGTAATCAACTAGAACCCCTCAAAACCACCCTCTAGGGCACGGTTTGGGTTTGTTTATGTGACTAGAGGATGTAACTAGCATATTGCCTATAAATACTCACTTAGCCTCACCATTTAACACTCTTACAACTCTCACTCACTCAAACAATAAACACATACACTCTTTTCTCCTATTACAATCGGTATACATTTAACCGAACCCTACACGACCAAATTTTGCCCTAAGAACACAAGGGAGTCTTTAAGATCGAGTATAAGGACCTAAGAGGGAAGCACAAGCTAAGGAGTTGGGTTTACAAGCTTTGAAGCTTGAGGGTTAAACACGTTTGGGTGTATACGCATCACACTACATCGCAAGCCACAACCAAGGAAAACTTAGGACCTTTGTAAGTATTTGTCTAAGCCTCGTACACCATTATCTTTTCGTTAAACGCTTTGCCAAGTTATATAAGTCGCGACATTACCCATTTGTAACATATACGCGTGCATGAACGTGCATGGGTTGGTCCATGCATGGTTCACGCACCTAAATTAATGAACAAGGTCTTGTGTGGTCGGTACGTGATCTAAAACATGGTTAATGCACGAAGTTAAGGCTTAACGCACATCTAGTTTATTAAACAGTTCACTATTGGTCAATTTTGTTTCGTTGTGGAGAATACAAGACAACTTGCACGTTAACTGTGTACGTGGGATAAATAACTTGACTTGAGAACACATGAAATACCTTGTGGAACGAATGCATATGTTAAGACACGATTTATAAACGCTAACTTGTGCCAAAATAATGTGTCGAGCCCTAGAAACAAACTAGTGAATCCAAGGGGCTAAATTCGGGTAGAGTTGGGCCCAACCACCCACCGTGGAGGCCCAACAGGCCCAACGAACCACGAGTAACAAGTTCATGGCTTATAAATAAGCCATTCGAGCTCATATGTTGGACTAGGAGTGCTTATTTGATCTTTCGGGTCATGCTATGTCATGGGAAAACAAACCGGACTCTTAGTGGACTTCCTAGCCTACTAACGAGCTCTAGTCAAGCCATAAGCTCATAATAAGCTCAGGATAGCTTATTGGGGGACTCTCATAAGCTCAATGAGCTTAAGGGGCTTTAGTAGCACTAATGGACCCTAAATAAGTTAGCCGAAAGGCTTAAAGGGTATTCGGGTCTCGTTTAGGCCCAATAGGCCCAACGGTTTGCTTATTAGCTTATCGAATAAGCTAAATAAGCAAACTAACCTTCCAAGTGCTTAACGGACTAAAACAAAGTTATTGGACCTCAATGGGCCGAACCAAATAGATTTAAAACCTTTCGGGTCATTAATGGGCCCGAAAGCCCATTAACAAGTGCTTATTGGCTTATTTCAAATAAGCTGAAACCGAGACGGAATAAACTAAGCTGAAACGTTTAGGAAATAAGCTAGAAAGCCAAGGGAAGCCTAGGAGGGTGTATCGGGTTAAGCTATTGGGCTTACGGGCCCAATAAGCTCAAAATAAGCTATAATAAGCTCCCCGAGCTTATTTACAGCTTATCAGGCCCCACTAAGCTTATTGAGGAACCTTAGACTTATTAAAATACCATTAACAGGGATATTAAAATGCTAAACGGACCTTAACGGGCCCAATAAGGCCCGTTAAGCCGAAAATAAGCTCGAGGAGCTTATTTAAAAGCCGAAACAGCTTTTATCACTTAATTGAACTTAACAAAAAGAAATGCCACTTGTTGAGTTTTATTTGGAGCTAAATATGCTATTTTCGCAAATTGAGGGACTAAAAGTGTACAATTCGAAACTTAAGGGATTAATTTTGTCACTTTCGAAATTGTGATAACTCCAGGGACTGTTTTGAACTTTCTGAAAACATAGGGACTAAAGTGTAACTATGAAGACCTAAATTACAATTTTGTAAACTTAAAGGACTACTTATGTAATTAATGAAACTTGGGGGTTTAAAATGTAAATAAAGTATACTAATAAACCCAGGGGCTGTTTTGTATTTATAAGAAACCTAAGGGTGTATTTGTGAACAAAAGTGAATTAACGAAACACTTAACATAATGGTCGAACCTTAAGATATTCGGACATTAAACGGGTTTAATTAACGACGAAATAAATAAGTATATTTATTAACAATGATTTCACGTTTCTCGAGAACCATCGAAATTATAAATACAATAATCTTGTGCATCACCACACAAGTGATAACGGTATATATAAACTTAAAATGGAATTTAGTTTATACAATGAGTCGTTAGCTTAAATGTGTAAACTAAGACTTGACCGTACTTACTTAGGTACTTGACGGTGTGATCCACTGCTTACTTGGATATTTATTATCATTCGGAGAACTACCTGCTAAGGTGAGTTCATAGCCCCATGTTTTACAATTATTTAAATGATTTACATCCTTGGGGTGAGAACATGCTTTGTTTTACAAATTGGACGCAAGTGTACATTTTATACCATGATTACGTGTTTGCCTAAGTTACCATAACCCATTATGTCCATGATCATGAACTGTTAATTGCATAGATGTGATTGGGAATTACATTGTGTGGGCGCGAATGTTATGGATAGATCTATTAGGGATTGACAATCCCCGTTCGGGTGACTAGCTATCACTGGGAACGAACGCATACCATGTCGAATCTGGGATGTTGCGGGGTTAGCACATCATTCACGGACACCTGTTGGCAAATTTATATTTGCATTCATATATGTCGAGCTTTAGTGTCATGAGCTTAGGAAAACATAATTACTTTTTATGATGTTTGCATTTGTTGCTTAATCATACACTTGGAAATCTTGCGGTCCTACAATCGATTTACATAAACCTATGAATTCACCAACTTTATGTTGACGTTTTAAGCATGTTTTTCAGGTCAATAAGGCACGAGGTGCGATGATACATTGGGAGTCAATAATTGAAGAGTCAACACTTAAGATTTGGGGTCTTATTACACTTTGGGGACAATTGTTATAAACCAAAATCTTTATTTATATTGTTGAACAATTTGAAGCCATGGGCTTATGTAACAAACAAGTATTTTGTTAATCCAAATGTCATCTTTTCAAACGACACGTTTAGTAGTCGTTCTCAGATCTTGCGCTATTGGATCCAATTAATGTAAACGCCTGGATATTCAAACATTCCGCGGCGTGCTCAGATGTTTGAGGGTGTTACAGTATTGTATCAGAGCCAAGGTTATAGAGAACCAGGTCAAAAGTTTTTGTCTGGACTATAACCATTTTCAAAACTGTTTTTCACAAATGGGATTTGCGAGGGACATACATGCATTACTTGTTTACGTCTAGCGCATATATGTTTACATGACATGCATTGGTTAAGCATTAGTAGGGTACTAAGTGCTTACCTAATTGATATACGTGTATATAAATGATATTACGTATATTACTATAAGGGCTTTATTATTAAAGCCTTACAGACATAGCATATCGATTTTTCTTATAAGAAATACTTATATAAGTTATTTTACTTTTTGCAGTAACCATGTCTTCTGCGACGTCTGATGTTACCTACACTTCCGTCTACACCGACTCTGAGCCCGGCAGAGCTTTCTGGGGAGCCGATGATGAGGAGGTATCGGAGGGAGGCATTCCACGGGTCATCATACTAGGATACGACGGACTCCCGCTACAGCCAGTAGCCCCACCGTCACCAGATTTCATACCAGGCCCAGAGGATCCACAGACACCGCCAGTTCCTCAGGATGAGGATGAGCGTGAGCCTATGTTCGTACAGGCACATGATCCTGACTACGTGCCAGAGCCTATATACCCTGAGTATATACCATTGGAGGATGACCATGAGTTTCCGGCTGAGGAACAGCCATTACCTCCTGTTGATTCACCCACTGCTGAGTCACCCGGATATGTTACTGAGTCGGATCCCGAGGAGGATCCAGAGGAGTACGAGGATGATGAGACAGAGGATGGTCCGGTTGACTATCCTATGGACGGGGGAGATGATGGAGATGATGATGGTGAATTTCATTAGGGATGACGCAAGGTGAGGTGAGGACGAGGAGGAGGAGGAGGACGAGGAGGAGGAGGAGCACTTAGCTCCGGCTGACTCTACTACCGTCATACCTGCTGATGGGCCCGTTTTCCCACCTGAGGGAAACGAGCCTGTTATACCACCACCCTCCACTGACATTACTATTGGGGCTAGGATTACCGTCCGACCCCAGACTTCCATATCCCTTCCACCAGAGGCAGAGAGACTTCTGACCATGACTACCCTATCACCATCACCACCTATATCACTATCACCACCCTCTGCAGGGGAGCGCCTTGCTAGGTGCACGGCCCCACCTGCACATTCACCACCTTTACCACCATCATCTGGGTGTCTAACCCAAATCCAGACACTCAGGATAGCATCCACCCAGGCTCTCATTGAGCAGTTACTGCCGCATTACCATCACCTCCACTACCACCACTACCACCATCTCTATACATACCACCACCTGTTGACCATAGGGACGAGATTCCTGAGTCTGAGCAGCCACCTCGCAAGAGGTTAGGTTTGTCCACTCTAGGCTCCCGATATAAGGTTGGAGAGAGTTCCACTACTAGACCTACCAGAGGTCGAGTGATAGATTGTGGGTTTGTCAGCATGGTAGATGCTGAGGAGAGACGACAGAGGATTAGATATGTTAGGTACAGTATTAGGGATACTTGGGTAGATCTAGTAGAGGCATTGCCTGAGATAGCACCAGTGACCTTAGGAGAGGTCAATACTAGGGTCACAGAGCTTGCTGAGCTCCATGAGCTTGATACACAGGACTTGTATGCTTTACTAGAGGATGCTCAGGATAGTAGGTCTCGTATGTTACAGCGAGTCAATATGGACTCACAACGGGTCGATTTACTTATGGGGGATAGGATGGCTCTCCAGGAGACAATATGGATGGTGGAGGAGGATGCTTATGCTTCCCGAGAGGCTTGGGCTCACTCGATAGGATTGAGTCAGGCGACTCATCAAGAGCTTCAGACCCATCGTGATCATGTGTATGCATACGAGACCCATCTCCAAGCACACCAAACACAGCTCTAGCTGCAGAGTACTCTCATTCAGACACAGCATCAGGTACATGAGACTTGCTTTTAGATGCAGCAGGCTGAGTTAGCAGTGCTTTAAGAGACTGACCGTAGACGTCAGGCACATATGGTAGAGACTCTCCGAGTCATTAGAGACATGAGGCGAGAGATGAGTGACATGCAGGCCGAGTTGTTATCACTGCGAGGCTAGCGAGGAGAGTAGAACAGCAGGACCAGAGGCTAGGATTCCAGATCACCAGGATGCTTCTAGGGATGCCGACAGTCACATTTAGTGATTTATGTTATTGTATCTTGCTAGGTCATTGTACAGGCATGTTAAGTATTAGGGGTTTTCCCCGCTAGCATAGCCTTAGATCTTTTGTATTGTATTATGTGTAATCCGACAACTATTTCATGTAAAATTTTCAAAATTATGAATGAAATGGATGTGTTACTTTGTACTTTTATTCCTCTCTTGTGTTGATCTATCTCATCTGTATACTATATTTATTCTGTCATTTAAACCTCATGTTTTGTGTCTTTTGTGATCTAGACAAAATCATGGCACTAAAACCAGAAGAGGGCAGAAGATACCCTGTTAACAACACCAACCCAAACAACACTGGACTTCCAGAAATCCATCCAAGCAATGATTGACCAAGTCTTTTGCGAAACTCCACCAATGGAGATGGAAGCCACCCGTTCGCACGAGGATAACCGAAGGAAGGTAACGCTGAGGTGCAAACTGCGCGCCCTTGTTTTTACGCTGACTTCATGAAGTGTCAACCTTTGAACTTCAAGGGGACTGAAGGCGTGGTCGGTTTAACTCGGTGGATTGAAAAGATGGAGTCAGTTTTCAATATCAGTGGTTGTGCTATTAAGAATCAAGTAAAGTTTGCCACCTGCACTCTGTTAGGTGCTGCTTTGACTTGGTGGAATGGTCAGATAAGAACCTTAGGTCCAGAGGCATATGCAATGACTTGGGAAGTACTCAAGAAAAAGGATGGGACGGAAAGTATTGTCGCCAGGGTAAAATCAAGAAATTAGAATTGAGTAGGAACCTAAAGGTCAAGGGAAACGATGTTCCAACATACACTGAACGTTTCCAAGAGTTAACCCTGATATGTACCAAGTTTGTTGCCAATGAAACCGAGAAGGTTGACAAGTACATCAGTGGACTTCCTGACAACATTTATGGGAACGTCAAGTCTGCCAGACCCAAGACGTTGGATGAGACTATTGAGTTGGCCAATGACTTGATGGATCAGAAACTCCGCACCTACGCGGAAAGTCAATTGACAACAAGAGGGGTGATGATTAATCCAGAACAACATGAACACCAACTGCAACCCTTCAAGAGGAAGAATGTCGCCAAGGTCTACAATATGGGGACAGGCGAAAGGAAGCCTTATGGGGGATCTTTGCCCAAAGAGGCACCATTAGGCCATTCTCCACCACAATGGCCCTGTTTGCACCTCAGAGGTGCCACAAGGTGCAACCAAAATAGGGCACTTTGCTCGCGATTGCAGGAGTACTGGTAACACAAATGTTGCTAATAATCAGAAGGGCAATGGGGCAGCCCCCAAAGGAAATGGTTGTTTTGATTTGTGGTAGGCAACCAGGACATTTCAAGAGAGATTGTCCTAAGCTGAAGAATAAAGATGGAGGAAATGGGAATGCACAAGGCTGGGTTTATGCAGTTGGGAATGCAGAAAAGAGGGGAAATGCACCGGGAAACCCTGATGCCAATGTCGTCATGGGTACGTTCCTCTTAAATAACCACTATGCATCTATCTTATTCGACACTGGTGCCGATAGAAGTTTTATAGCCACTGCATTTAGTTCCTTGATAAACATCGCCCCAACTTCATTAGAAAATTGTTAAGATGTGAATTAGATGATGGGAAATTAGGGGATAGACACTATATTACGACGGTTGCAATTTATTTTCTTAGACCATCCGTTAATATAGATCTAATGCCCGTCGAATCTGGGTACGTTTCGATGTCATTATCGGTATGGACCTGTTAAGAGATGTCACGCCGTGATCTTTGTGGGGATGAGAAACTTGTTCAAATTCCCTACGGGAATGAAACTTTGACTTTTTATGGCAACGAAAGTAGCAACGGGAGAGAATCCCGGTTGACAGTTATCTCATGTTCAAAAGCTCAAGGAGTACATGGCCAAAGGATGCCAGGTCTTTTTAGCACAGATATCCGCAAGAAAGTGCAGAGGGACCTAGACGAAATAAAACGTAAAGGACGTATCCCAATCGTCCGAGATTTTCCTGAAGTATTTCCCTGGGACTTTGCCAGGCTCTTACTCCAGCCTTCGACCAGTGGAATTCCAATCGACTTAGTTCCAGGATTCCGCACCCGTAGCTCGAGCACCGTATCGATTGGCTCCATCTGAAATGAAGGAATTATTAGAACAATTACAAGAACTTTCTGACAAAGGATTCATAAGGCCTAGTTCCTCACCTTGGGGAGCCCCGGTCTTATTTGTCAAAAAAGAAGGGATGGGTCGTTCAGGATGTGAATGACTACCGTGAGTAAAATAAATGACAGTAAAGAATCGTTATCACTCCCGAGGGAGTCGACGATTTGTTTGATCACCTTCAATGGATCCAGTATTGATTCAAAGATAGCATCTGAGATCAGGATATACCAGCTTTAGAGGTACGAGAAACAAGACATTTCCAACAGACGGCATTCCAAACCTCGGTATGGCTCAATACGAGTTAGTGTTATGCCATTCGGATGACAAAAGCACCTGCGTTATTCATGGACCTCATGAACGAGATAGTGAGCAAAGCCTTACTTGGATAAGTTCGTAATTGTCTTCATCGATGACATACTTATCTATTCAAAGGATGAGAAAGAGCACGAAGAACATCTTAAGGCAATTTTGGAATTTCTTATGAAGGAGCAGTTGTATGCTAAGTTTTCAAAATGCGAGTTTTGGATCCTGAAGGTACAATTCCTCGGTCACATCATTGATAGCAGAGGCATACATGTAGATCCAACCAAGATAGAATCTATCAAAGATTGGGCGTCTCCTAAGGCACCAACTGAAATCCGCCAATTTTTAGGTCTTGTTGGTTACTATCGAAGGTTCATTGAAGGATTTTCAAAGATTGCTAAGTCAATGACGAAACTTACTCAGAAAGGAATCAAGTTCGACTGGGGAGAGAATGAAGGCGACAAGAGAACGCTTTTCAAGTTTAAAGCAGAAGCTGTGTAGTTGCACCCAATTCTGGCTTTTACCTGACGGGGAGCGAAGACTTTGTGGTCTACTGTGATGCGTCACACAAGGGTTTAGGTGCTGTACTAATGCAGAGGGAGAAGGTGATTGCCTATGCTTCTCGACAACTAAAAGTTCACGAGAAGAACTACACCACTCATGATTTAGAGCTTGGGTCGGTAGTGTTTGCCCAAGATAATAGAGACACTATCTATACGGAACCAGAAGATGCACCGTGTTCACCGACCATAAAATCCTACAACACATTCTCGATCAGAAGGAGCTTAACATTGAGCCAAACGCCGTTTGCTTAGGAATTAATGAGTGATACGATTATGGATATTCGTTATCATCCCGGGAAAGCAAACGTAGTGGCCGATGCACTGAGCCGTAAGGAACGGACTGAGCCATTGCGGGTTCGAGCCTTAGTTATGACAATTGGTTTGGATCTCCCCAAACGAATATTAGAAGCTCAGATCGAAGCCCAGAAACGGAGAAATCTCGTGAATGAAGACGTAGGCGGTATAATCCGAAGGGATATACCCAAGGAAAGATTGGAACCGCGTGCCGATGGAACACTATGTTTACACGACAGGAGTTGGATACCTTGCTATGGAGACTTAAGATCCGTGATTATGCACGAATCCCACAAGTCGAAATATTCTATCCATCCCGGTTCTGAAAAGATGTACCAAGATGTGAAGAAATTATATTGGTGGCCAAACATGAAGGCTGACATCGCCACGTATGTTAGCAAATGCCTGACATGTGCAAGGGTCAAGGCCGAACATCAAAGGCCATCAGGATTGCTAGTACAACCAGAAATACCCGAGTGGAAGTGGGATAATATAACAATGGACTTTATCACCAAACTTCCTAGGTCGTCACAAGGTTTCGACACCATCTGGGTGATTGTGGATCGACTTACAAAATATGCTCACTTCTTGCCAATAAGGGAGAATGATCCATTGGACAAGTTGGCAAGGTTGTACCTGAACAGGATAGTGGCAAGACATAGGATACTTGCCTTAATTATCTGTGATCGTGACGGAAGATTCACTTCAAATTTCTAAAGATCATTTCAGAAAGCTTTAGGTACAAATATTAGTATGAGCACTGTGTATCATCCAGAAATTGACGGCCAGAGCGAGAGAACCATTCAAACTCTCAAGGACATGCTACGTGCTTACGTGATCGATTTTGGCAAAGGCTGGGTTAAGCATTTGCCATTGGCCGAGTTTTCATACAACAACAGTTATCACGCTAGCATAAAGGCCGCCCCTTATGAGGCACTGTATGGTCAAAAATGTCGATCACCGGTGTGCTGGGCCGAGGTTGGGGAAGCCCAACTGACTGGCCCGGAATTAATCCAAGAAACAACGGAAAAGATCGTCCTGATCAAGCAAAGGATGCAAGCTGCACAGGATCGACAAAAGAGCTACGCTGATCGGAAACGAAAGCCGATGGAGTTCGAGATTGGGGACAGAGTTATGCTCAAGGTCTCACCTTGGAAAGGAGTCGTACGGTTCGGTAAGCGGGGCAAGCTGAACCCGAGATATGTCGGACCTTTCAAGGTGTTAGCAAAAGTTGGGAAAGTTGCCTACAGGCTGGAACTTCCTCAAGAGTTGAGCAGAGTTCACCATACTTTCCATGTGTCTAATCTGAAGAAATGTTACGCTGACGAACCATTAGTCATGCCGTTAGAAGGAATTCATGTTGACGATAAGCTCCAGTTTGTGGAAGAGCCCGTTGAAATCATGGAACGGGAGATCAAACGATTGAAGCGAAGCCGGATACCATTGGTTAAGGTTCGCTGGAACTCTAGGCGGGGCCCTGAGTTCACCTGGGAACGTGAAGATTCGTTCAAACAAAAATACCCACAACTCTTCACAAACCGGGCTTCGTCATCCACTACAAGGTCTTAAGCTTTGAGGACAAAGCTCTTTTAACGGGTGGAGACTGTAACATTTCTCATTTTCATGTCATTATACGACTCTATTAATGATCACTATTTATTTTAGTCCAATACGCGTTTACACTTAATTTTGACTTTAAGCTAAATCGCGTAGACTAAACAAAATTGTTTTAAGGTAAATGGCCCCAAATAAAATTAAGGTTCTATCTGTCAAGCAAGTGTTAATAATTAGTAGGACGTAGTTATTGACTTGGTCATTTTATTTTTTTATTGGTCAAGTAAATGGCTTACATTCGCAATAAAAATCCGCACTTAGACCCACCACGGAAAATACCTAACTCGCAGACCTCCTAACCAATCAAACCACTTTTTAAAAACTAAACACAAAGTTTTAACAAATCTTGTGTTAATACCTCTTGAATGCCGAATGTGGACAAGAAAACCCACACAAAAATCATCCTTGGTGATTTACTAGTTAACCAAATCTTATAATAATCCTTAAACGTTACATGTAAATTGCCTAATTAACAACTTGTTCTAATTAAATTCCCTGACAAGCCAAACAAACCAATGGGTAATGATCCTTTTTTGTCCTGTTCTTTCTAGCAGCGGCAATCAAAAGGAACCCAACACACCTCTTGGTGATTTCAAGGATCTAACTCAAATCTTGTAAAACTTGGTTTATTTAATTCTTGTCCTAATGGCTCCTCTAATCGGCCATTCTATCCATTGGTTAATAACCAACTCTCCCCTTGATTCCCTTGTGTGCCGCGGTTAACAAGAAAGAAGCACACAAACCTTAAGATTTCCTAGCTAAGCAAATCTTGTACATCTTGTGCCTAATTAAAACATGTACTTAGTAATATGGCTAAAACCATGTGTAAGCAACTAAAACCATCATAAACCACCTCTCTAGGCTTGTTTGGTTTTGTTAAGGATCAAGGAAAGCTAACTAGCTTCATTTATCTATAAATACCACTCACTTGTACACTAAATACATTTCTAAAACTTCTAAATACTCTCACTAAGACAAGTCTTCCTCTTTTCTCTCTTTACAATTGGTATACATTTAACCAAACCAAACTCGACCCACATTACCATTTTAAGAACACAAGGAAGCCTTAAAGACCAAGCTTAGGATCTTAAGAGGGAAAGCACGAGCTAAGGGAATTCGAGTTATAAGCTTGAGTTTAGTTTATACGCGTTGGTAGTATACGGTTACATTACTTCGTCGCCACAAGCCAAGAACCTTAATCCCTTGTAAGTCACCAACTAAGCTTCACATGTAAATTTCCATTATTATATTCATGACAGGGTATATGTCTCGTAATGATTGTGTGGCCAATATAGTGAGCTTGGAACATGCATGGTTTGAACCCATGCTGTTCACGCACCTAAGATTATCGAATAAAGTCTTGTGTGGGGTGTACTTAATCTAAAAAAAACATAGTTAATATACAGGGATAGGGCTTAACATGCGTCTAAAATATTAGAATGATAACCTTCACGATAAATTGCTTCGTTTGCATGAAATATGCAAATCTTGCACGTAAACTTCTCATGAAAACATAATGACTTGACTAAGGAACGTATATATTAGCTTATTTATCAAATGCATGTATTAAATCATGACTAATAAGTTGTAACGAGTGCGTAACGAGGTAATAAGACCCTAGAATCAAAGTAAGTAACCAAGGAAGTGAGTTCGGGTCTTAATGGGCTTAACAGCCTGCTACGAAGCCCAACAAGCCTCATGTTATAAACCTACGGCTTGTAAATAAGCTCTGTGAGCTTATATAGAGGCTTATAGTGCTTATATGATTCGCATGGACCCTATCTCACGATTAAAAAGCTAGTTGAATGCTTAATAGGCTTACTAACCCATTAACGAGCCCAATACAAGCAAATAAGCTCACAATAAGCGGGGCCAGCTTATTGGTACACTTGTGTAGGAAAAAATAAGCTAAACGGACTTAACAAATGTTAATGGACCCTAAAAGGGCCAAGCCGAGCCACTTGGAAACCCATTCGACCCTAACAGCCTATTAACGAGAGCTTAAATGCTTATTTGGATAAGCTGACTCAAAACAGACCCTAATAAGCTTGATAAGCCTAGAAAATAATTTAGAAACACATAAGGGACCCTTGTGTAGCTTTCGGGCTTGAGTTATTGGGCTCACGAGCCCAATAAGCTCGAATAAGCTCCAATAAGCTCTCCCGAGTTTATTTCCAACTTAACAGACTTGAATAAGCTTAATGAAGACAATTGTGCTGTTTAAAACTAAATCGGACATTTAAAACGCTTATTGGACCTTAACGGGCCCAATAAGGCCCTTTAAGCCAAAATAAGCTCGTTGAGCTTATTTATAAGCTAGGGCAGCTTATATGACTTATTTGGATGTAACAAAACAAAATGCCACTTGTTGGGATTTAAATAGAGCTAAAATGCAATTTTTACAAAGTAGTGGATAAAAGTGTAAGATAATGAAAACTTGGGGGTTTAAAAATGTAAATATGGTATAACTCATAACCTAGGGGCTGTTTTGGTATTTATAAGAAACTTAAGGGTATTTTGTAAACAAAAGTGAATTGTTTAAACACTTAACAAGTCGGACGAATTATAATATACTCGGGTGTTATTCGGTTATGAATAACGACTTAGTAAATAAGAAAAATTTATTCAAAACGTATATCGTTTCCTAAGAGCCATCAACATTACAAATACAACTCATGTACAACTACCAAAAAGTTAATCACTAGTATATATAACTTAATATTTTAATTAGTTTATACCTTGAGTCGTTAGCTAAATGATGTTAGACTAGACTTATCATATTTACTTAGGTATTTGACGGTGTGATTCACTACCCGCTTGGATATATATTATCATTCAGAGGACTACCTTCTAAGGTAAGTTCATAGCCCCATGTTTTACAGTTATTTAAATGATTTACATCTTTAGGGTGAGAACATGCCTTGTTTTACAAATTGGACGCAAGTGTGTACATCTTTATACAATGATTTTTGTATTGCCTAAGTAGCGATAAACCATGAGCTTATATCATGAAACTGTCAATTTACTGGATTGTATGTGCGAATGTTATGAGAAGATCTCTTGGAGTCGGACATCGTTGCAGGTGATAGCTATCACCGGGAACGAACGTTATAACATGTCAGATTTGGGATGTTTCGAGGTTATACATCATTCATGGGCATTATTGGTAATTTATTGCACTCATACATGTTGAGCTTCAGTGTCATGAAGCTTCGGAAAAAAGTAATCACTTTTTATGATGTTTGCATCTGTTGCTTAATCATACACTTGGAAATCTTGCGGTCCTATAGTTTTGCATACATAAACCTATGAATTCACCAACTTTATGTTGACGTTTTAAGCATGTTTTTCAGGTTAGTAAGGCACAAGGTGTGATGATACATTGGAAGTCAATAATTGAAGAGTCTACATTAAAGATTTGGGGTCTTATTACAGTTTGGGGACAATTGTTATAAACCGGAATCTTTTATTATATTGTTGAACCATTTAAAGCCATGGGCTTGTGTAACAAACAAGTATTTTGTTAATCCAATGTATCTTTTTCAAACGACACATTTAGTGGTCATTCTCTTGTCTTGTGCTAGTGATCCATAAAGTAACTCCCTCGGATATTCAACATTCCGCTGCATACTTAGATTTAAGGGTGTTACACGTCACATATGAAGCATCCACCACTCTTGTAGCTCGTCTTCAAGTTTTTTATCCTTTCTGGTGGGAGGTTTACGTGCAGCATCGACCTTTGGTTGGGCATTCTTTTCTCCCTCACCTTTCTCTTGGTTCACCTTATTATCTTTCGGCTTGGACGAGTCCCTCCTCGTACTAAAGTCAATCAAAGCCTCGGCATGAGTAATAGCCGTAGAGAGATCTTAAACTCCACATCGTTCCAACTCTGTCTTAGCCCATCCTTGTAAACCATCAAGAAAGTAAAAGAGAGAGTCTTGGTCGGAAAGCTCTGGAATCTCCAAGACAAGTGTGGTGAACTCCTTGACGTACTCCCGTATCGTCCCAGATTGCTTGAGTTTACGAAGCCGACTCTTTACCTTGTTCTTAGCATTCTCCGGATAGAATTGCTTCTTGAAATCCGCTACAAATTCAGCCCAAGTATCGATAGTAGTCGTACCTCGCTCGATATCTCAATACCGACGTCTCCACCATAACGCCGCGGTATCCTTCAAGTATCGGGTCGCCATCTTGATCTTGGAAGCATCATCTACCACGTTGACACCTTCCAAGTATTGTTTCATCTCCCACAATAAATCATCAACCGCCATAGCTTCCCGCTTTCCCACGAATGGTGATGGTTTAGGAACATCAATCTTTGAACCATGATTAGTGTTGCCGCCGCCACTAGCCAAGGACCGCTTGCACAACGCCATATTTGCTTGCAAGGCTTCAATAACTTAATGAAGTGTGGAGACCTCATCTCCAAACTCCTCTCGTATCTTCGTGATCTCACCCATGAACGAATCTCTTAAGTCATGGATTTCACGCTTCAAGTCGCCACAAAGAGCATTGAGGGCTACTCGAAAGTCCTCCCTCATACTCGCGAAATCGGAGTCCAAACCTTCCAAGCCCTCAACTTGGTTCTTCAACTTCGCCATGGATATCTCAACACGCGCCACTCTCTGATCCAAGCTTGCCACAACATCCTTGGACGTACATCTCTTCTTGGGGTTTTGACGCAAGTCATCCCGACCCCTGTTCACGTCAATAACTGTACTTCCACTAGCAGCGTTCTTCTCGGTTTCAATTGCCGTTGTCTCGAATCGACCTTGCTCTGATACCACTTGTCACAGACTTGTCTCGACAAGTTCTTTTGTGTGGCACTTAGTCTCAACTAAGTCAGCCTTGCTCAAACACTCAACGATCTAGGCAACTAAGGAAGTATAAAGAAGGAAACATAAAGTGAAAGGGGAAATGTAGTATTGCTAAAGAGACCTTACAGAGAGGAATACAGGTGAAGAATGAGATGATTTCCCCAAATGAGGATGGCTCTATTTATACTACACAAACTAGGGCTACAAATGGCCTTTATTACAAGGGCTCGTATTCTACAACCTTCTACAAGAAGCTTCTAGGTCTTCCATGAGCTTCAAAGGGCTTCCAAGAGCTTCCAAGACATTCTTTCACCTTTCATAGAATTCCACTAAGTCTTCTAGTCAAGTGTAGAATAATCCAGAATCCCAGGTAACCTCGTAAAATTAGGCGAGACGTGACATAAGGGTATGAATAAACTCGCTCTTTTATAAGACAATATCTTCAAGAAAGATACGTACATAAATCCTCATTGATCTCAGTTGGTTTAGAAAACAATGATGTACTAAACCAAAGTCCCTCTAGATGAACTTATTAATCGTGTAGATTTTTTTTATGTAAAGTCCATGGCCAATTTTCTCAAAGCTCACTTTTTGTAACTAAGCTAAGCTATGATAATAGTTACGAATAACTGTCTCATAATGTATTTAAGTTGATACTTAGTCCCTTAGTCATTTTAAAATATATTGAAGTTTACCCGTGATGATACGTATAATAAAAAAGGTTCTAAAGTCCGGATATTAAATAAGAAAAACGATCGTGTAGTACATAACTAAGATGAAGTATAAACGTAAGTACACCATATATATAATTCTCTATAGTTATTTTTGACATGTATTTGACAAAAGAAAAAATGATTTCGTGTCTAACCTAGCACAACTCTTTTACAACATTATTTATTGTTAATTTGTTTTCCTCATTCCTGTTTTTACAAACACTATTGTGAACTTTTTGTCTTTGATGGGTCAAAGAAAGAGTAGCAATCACAAGTATGAACTAGGTAGAGTAACTACATAGATGGATTCAACGGAAAATGATGGTTCTAAAGTTATGACGAGTATATAGTTCGAGGTGGCGTTTACAACGGGTCAAGAGTTGGTTATAGAGTGGTAGGGGACAATTTCTAACCAATTTGAATTCAAAATCCGAACTAGTAATAATAGAGTTATTTAAGTTACTTGAGAAACACACATCTACTTAAAGAGGCCTGAAAAATCTGTAAGGTTTTGCAACTTGCCAATGAAACGTTATAAACGCCAACGGACTCAGAAAAAATCTTTTTGATCGTCAGTCAGTATAAAGATTCGATGGGTGGGTTTTTTAACTTAGACATGTGGTTTGATAATACGTGGGTTTAAAATAATAAATTGATCGGATTTAGATAAGGTGATTTTTGATTGAAAATTATAAATTTGACTCAAACTTTTCATCAGGATCTGATAAAACACTGAGTTAATATATACCAAGAGTTATTTTACTAAAAGTAACCGATGGAAATAAAACCAACAAGACATAAAATTGGACATGTCAATCTCCATTAAACTATTACTAATGAAAATGGAATAAACTTATTACAAAAAATGCCATAACTATACGACAATCATCAACTCTTTTTACTATAGGCATTCTCATGCTTCACTTCCTCGATATCATCCATATCAAAGTAGTGAACTTTTGTTTCATGAGAAAAAGCTATGTTTCTTTTAGGAGAGTTCACTTTTCTACCCGACCAAATACCAGTCTTTCTAGGAGTCTTCTAGGGAGGAGCCTCTACCTTCTTTCGTGCATCATCAACCAAGCCATCCATGGGTTTCCCATTATCTTCCACAAAAACATTCTCAACGTACTCATTATCACTATCATTAATGGTACTCTCAATATTATTAGTTTTTGCTCGGATATATCATACTGGTCCTTAAGCGCATCAAACAAATTTTTGAAGGAAATAATATTTATATCATCAGACTTCGAGCTTATTTTTTTAGCAGCCGACTGGGTATTTGTATGAACCGTTTCAATAGGTTGAGAGGTGGAATCCTCACCATGCACATTCATTGATTTGCCAACAGGACGATAAAAGTAATTTGGTTTTGGTTTGGTCAACCGGATACCATCAATATGTTGCGGTTTAGAAGCGTGTTTCCCTTTCCCTTTTCGAGTTACTTCCACAAAGCTATCATCTGTAACCAGTGTAGGGGTAGTATTCTTTGGCTTTTTAGGACAATGCTCATCCGTATGCTCAAGAATCTTCCAAGTATCACAACGTGGTAGTTTCCATTCGTAATCGGTGTCAATCATTTCCACATAATGCCCCGACCTATCTTGAAACGGGATAGCTACAATTAAGGAGTCAACAAGATCATATGTAGAAGATACCTTAATTAGAGCTCGAGCATAGGTATTGCACCCCTATGAATTAAGACACACTGTACTTATATATGTATCAAGCATTATGGAACGACCTAACTTGGAGTAACTTAGCTCAATCCGACTTCGAGAAGAAAACAAGGGTAACATATGCAATTTTACCCAAACCGATGCCATAGTAATTTCATTCTTCTTTAGATGCATATTTGGAGTCCAAGTATTCAAAATAATATGAACTAACCAAATAAGCCATGGGCCATTTTCAAAAACTTGTTCCATGCCCTCTTTAGTTGCAAATTGAAAGAAGAATAACTCATTTCTCAACATAACACGCTCAAGTCCATACTTAGCCCAAGTATTTTTAACATAATTTTTAACTATAGGAAATGCAAGTCGTTTTCCTATAAAGTATCCGCATAAAGTATTAGCAAAACGATCACTTACTTCATCAACTGATGCCAATAAGATAGACACATCAGCACCACTAACATATTCGTCATTCCTTAACTCAGATAAATAAACCGTTTTCTTGGATGTGTTGTCCTTAAACATGGAAACAAAATAAGCCGGTTTCATACCTTCATTACCAGCAGATTCATAGATGTTATCAACATAATCCTTCCCAACAAGTTTCCCATCGATATTCCTAACCATTAAGGCTAGGTTTCCCATCAAATAACTACCAAACTCCATAACTCTCAAACCCACGAACAACAACCAACTTCAAAGAAGGAAACACGATTAAGGCAGTAAAGAAAACGAAACCTTAAAAAATTAGGGTTTCAGCAATCATGAAACAAGCCCTAACCACCAATTATAATGAACGCAGAAGTAATGATGATGAATTAATTGAGCAGACACAACAATCAATGCAAAGTAAACAACGATTAAATGTTAGATATTAGAAAAAGACTCGGTCACCCCGTGTATTTTACCGTTTATTGTTGCTCGTAGTTAAGTAGTTAATGTATAACATTCGGTAATGGGCCGGGTATTAAACCCAACATGTAAGCCCACTACTAAGGCCTTATGGCCAGTTTTATTGTTACTATATAAGCCTCTTCCATGCCATGGAAGAGGTGGGTTAGTCATTTACATAATACAAGTTAATTTTCTCTTACTAGAAAGTTCTCTCTTACTTTCTCTCTCTAGAACTAGGCTAATCTACTAGCCATTCGATTGTGTTATGATTTCCAATATCCTACAATTGGAATCAGAGCACATGGGATGATTAGCTAGATTGTGTGTGCATTTTTCTTGGTTAATTTTGATCAAAAGTTTGGTTTTTGAAGGTTTATAGTCTTGTTCTTGGTTTTCTTTGATCTTGACGTTTGAGATGTTAAAGTTTATATTTTAATAGTTGCTATAGCCTTCTAGTACCAAGTTGTGCAAAAAGAATCCGGCCAAATATGTTCCATAAAGGGCTGATTATTAGGTTGTTTTTTAGGTGAAAACCCAAATTTTTCATTCCAGCGAGTTAGGTTACTATTCGAAGATCTTCTTAGCGAGTTAGGTTACTGTACTGGCGAGTTGTCAGCATAGTACACTGTGTGTCAGAAAGTACTGTGTCAGCGAGTTGTCGTTTTGTGCAGGCAGCGAGTTAGGCAGCGAGTTAACCTTTCTTACAGGTAGCGAGTTAAGATTAGCGAGTTGGATACTAGCGAAGTTTGAAGATAGTCGGAGTACACGTTTTTAAAGTCTATTATAACTAGCGAGTTATGAACAGAACTATGTCAGTTTAATTTCTTGCTAGCGAGTTGTCAACTCTCTTCCAGCGAGTTACGGATAGCGAGTTACAGGTTAATTGAAGACTGTTTTTCTAGCTACTTGTGAACAGGAACTTTGTCCAATTTGTTTCTTGCCAGGGAGTTATCCACTCTCTTCCAGCGAGTTACTACTAGCGAGTTATAAGTTATTTGATGATTTTTTTTCTAGCGACTTGTGAACAGGAACTCTGTCTAATTTGTTTCTTGCCAGCGGAGTTCTTCAGTCTTTCCAGCGAGTTACATTGCAGCGAGTTGTGGATTTACCTAACAAACCTGTACAACAATTCACCATTTCAAACAATCAGTCACCACTTTTAACATACAATCACTAATTATTGTTCGATCAACTTAATTATTACACAATCAATTACGATGGCTAATCTTTCAGAAGATATCCAATGTGCCGGTTCCGATACCCAACCACCTATGCTTGATAAGATTGGCTTTGCATCATGGTAACAAAGCATTCGTTTGTATTGTCAAGGTAAAGAGAATGGTGTGAATATCCTAAAGTCGATTGATGAAGGACCATTTCAGATGGGAACTTTTTGGGAAACACTTGCTAAAGGTACTGAAGGTTCCTACACTTGGTCCGACAACGACCTCGGAGTTATTTTCGTATCTATACTAAGATAAGGAAAGGTGTAACTCCGCTGACATTCAGCAACAAACATCTATTCAGGGTTGCCAAAAGATATAACTCTTCTTATCACTTCATTACACTGATGCAAAGGGACATATGAGGACAAATGTGAAGATGCTCTGGACGGTTCGGACTTAACCAAAGAAAGCGGGATCCCTCATTGTATTGACTGACTTTCAACACGTCATGTTAGAACAACGGAGAAACATTCACCGGTCTACGTGCGGTTTGGCAACTCATAATGACATGCGGAACAACAAGATGACTTAGTCAGAATGCTGTTGAACTCAAATTTAGAACCACATTGTTGCCTCAATCGGGTCGATTTGTACAGCAGTGAAACTGAATCGAGATTAAGGGACTAACTTATGATGCAGTTGTATGCTTATCTGAAGCAACACGAGGCACATGCCAATGAGAACAAAATGATGTTGGATCGATTCACTCAACACACTGTGGATGCTCTTTCTTTGATGTCTAATATCTCACACTAACAGTACTATTTACAATCATCTACAACTCTACCATTCACTTATGTTCCACCAAAATTTGCTGACAACACTCAACTCGATTCAGGACTCTTTCCATCAGACAACTTTAATTGGAATCTAACCAACACACAACCTGCCCTACTCACCCAATCCTACAAACACGTACCTTCCTCAAACAAACAATCAACTCAGAACTTCCTAACCCAAGGAACCAAGCCACAGTTCAAGACGGCAGGGTTATTGTTCAGAATGTTCAGGGTCGACAGAATAGAGGACAGGGGAACAATGCACGGGGTGCAGGTGCAGCTGGTTATGGGGGAGCTCAGAACAGAGTTGGGAATGTTAATCCAGGTCAAGCAAGGCAGGTTAAGTGCTACAACTGCAACGGTATAGGCCGCATAGAAAGGAACTGCACTCAACCCAAGCGTCCACAGAACTCTGAATACTTCAAAGACAAGATGCTACTGATGTAAGCTTAGGAGAATGGGGTGGCATTGGATGAAGAGCAGTTATTGTTTATTGCAGGTGGACAAGACAACGTCATTGATGAAGATGTAGATGAGAAACATGTTAGACTTGCTTAATAGTGGATAATGTGTTTCAAGTGCTGATGTGATGCTTTTGATTCTGAAGTTGATGAGGCTCCTACGGCACAGACTATGTTCATGGCTAATCTATCATCCGTAGATCCTGTTTATGATGAAGCTGGTCCGTCTTATGATTCGGACATTCTATCTGAGGTACACGACCATGATCACTATCAGGATGATGCTTGTGAACATCATGAAGAACACGAGATGCATGACGATGTACAACCAACCTACATTGTTGATTCACAAGCTAATTTACGAGTGATAGTAATTAATTCGTATGATCAGGTTGTAAGGACAGCGTTAGTTACCGGTTGTCACAAAGTAATGTATTTCTATTCTAAGTGCTGCATACATGATGCAGAGAATTTAATGGATATGCATGATACCGATGCCCAATTGTCTCTGAA
This sequence comes from Tanacetum coccineum, assembly GCA_026074375.1. Taxonomy (NCBI): domain Eukaryota; kingdom Viridiplantae; phylum Streptophyta; class Magnoliopsida; order Asterales; family Asteraceae; genus Tanacetum; species Tanacetum coccineum. The sequence goes on from BQNB010000950.1 coordinate 22,459, forward strand.
CAAACATAACCACCGTGTTGATACTACATTACACTGCTGAAATTGCAAACATATAAGGAACACACGTTGTTCGCACTGTATGAAAGACGTTCAGGTTTGAATTTAACGGAAAAAAGAAACACACGATGCTGAACATTAAGAAGAGTTATCATGACCGTAATGTTAAGGAAGACAATTTGAAAAAAGGAACTTATTCTATACAATGCAACTAGCTTCTCCATCAACCATAAAACAAGTATGGGTAGAAGAAGTTACGTCTTTGAAAAAGGATTTTAAACAGAAAGAAAACAAATGCCTTGAAGAATTTTTGGACATAAAAGCTTTAAAAGAAAAGGTCGAGGACAAATTATACAAACAAGACCAGTCTCTTCAAACAGTTCACATGTTGTGTAAACCAAAGCCCTATTATAACGAACATAATAAGATAGCTATTTGCTACTCAGAGCCTTTATGCCTCACCCGTGCAAAGCAAGTTCAGTCTGCTCTATATAATGGTTATGAAATGATTAAAAACAATCATGTCCCTGCTTTAGTGCACAACACAGATGATACCCTTGAGATAGCTAAAATCACTAGGAGGAAAATGAATGACAAAATGAAAGACGTGAGTGTGTGACTCCATCAGGTTAAGGATCGCACCACTGATTACTCGAAAGGAGAATTAGTAGGACATTCACCCACAGAAGCAATTGACCCCTGAGCAAATATTTTGGTCTCAAGATCTCATAAAGATGAAAGAAGAAGCTCTCAAAAAGCAGACCACCGCCTCAATACAAATCAAAGCATTAACAGTGTATCCACCAAATACACATGCAACGCTTGTCCCCAGGGTGCACTTATATAACTTTTTTTGGAATTTGAAAAAACCTGTAAAAGAGAACTTTACACAACCGGGCTCACTGAAGGAGAAAGGGGTTTTGAAACAAACCAAGGAGACTATTTACCTCACCGAGGTCATTCCATTTTTTTCCAAAACACTTAACGACCATTTTGAGGGAGTCAAAAGGGTTTAAACTAAATAAATTAAATAATGAAAAGAATTTTTGACTAGTGGGAAGCTGAAGTAGCCCAAAACTGTGTTATATGGAAGAAGGAAGAGATTGAGCGGAAAAATCTTTTATTGCAAATGCTAATTTAATTTTGATTGCTTGTCACGAAGTATTTTATATGCAACGAATTCTAAACTTCACTGTATCTCGATTTATGAAATGCATGATGCCTACACATTGTTAAACACGGTTGTCTGGACTTGTAAGCAAGAGCTTTTCTACATTACGGGATAAGGTTTAAAAAGCTGATCTACTGAATTAGTTAAACGTTTTCCAATCTTGAGGTTAAATCACTTAAATTTACAGTTCAAGTATTCCACCTTAAACGAAAGTTTTGGAACGACCCATTCCACCGCTCGAGTACCTGATTTTGACTCAGTCTTTGTAATCGAAAAGATGAAAGCTTCCATTCAAGGAAAGGATAACGCCATCAAAAAATTGAGAACGCAAATCACGCAATTGAAAGAGACCCGTAGTGAAGCAGACCGTACTCTTGATTTCAGGACCGTAGATTTTCAGATCACTCAATTAACTAAAAACGTCACGTTCTTCAAGAACAAAATGAGGCTTTTTTAGGGAAAGAGAATGAAAAGTTCAACAACATTACAAAGATATGTACGATTCTATTAAAGATCGCGTGTACTAAGATATCGAACAGACAACGGCCTTGCTCAATGAAAAATGGAATCTGAAAGCCAAAGACCTGAAAATCTACAATTGCCACACTTCGGGAGTCAGTAACACACGAGTTCTTGCACCCAGTAGGTATGCTATATATGTTGAACCAATTCCCCCTTACAATAGGAACAACAGGGAAGTTCATCTAATTATCTCAAACATCTTAAGGAAAGTGTAGAAACCCTTCGCGAAATAGTAGAGGAAGCTAAGGTTGTAACGACCTTAGATACGATCACTATGTCTCTGCTTCGTTAACTACACATCTAAGAAAACTTTTAGAATATGAGATTGGTTACTTGTCAAAAGCCATACAAACCAAACGAGATAAAAGCATGCTCCTACCCCTATAATTAGGAAAAAGCAAGTTACTTTTGAAAAACAACGTGACACGTCAAATAGTAACACACACAAACATGTAGAGCAACTGAACACTTAGAAGACTAATGTCCTTGTGCCTCCTTCTACAGGAGTAAACTATTGCACCAATGCTAGCGGATCACAACCTAAGAGCAATACCAAGGAAAAATGGCTCTGCAGTAAAGGTGTCAAACAAGGAAGGAAAATAGAAGAACACCCTAAGATAAATAAGTCTAACTTGAGAACCACGAATCGTGTTGATTCTAGTAGTAGCTCTAAGCGTATTGTAATTAATTTGAATTATGATTCTGTTTGCCAAAACATGTCAACAACGTTTAATTTTTGAACTCATTGATGTGTGTGTGGTTGATTATTTGCAATCTGTTAAGGCATCCCCCTCTATTCATAATATTCATAATGTTGTGCGTAAAGTTAAGCAAGTTTTGGAAGCTAAGCACAAAAAAACAAACAGGGTTTTTATTCAAAGGCACGTATGAAAACCACAGCAATGTGCTTCCCAGTGTTGGTCATCAAGGAGCGGGAACCACGGGCAGAAAATATTCACTTAGGAGAACCGTGCGCTTTAACTGGCTCACTAAACCCAACGTAGCATGCTAACGCCAAAACAAGAATCAGGTTCATTACTTGTGCTAACCAACAGGATCCCAACCAAAATTGGGGATCCAACTTTCCAAACTCTCCATCTTCGTCTGTTTTCAAATGCAGGTCATACAGATCGTCCTTTGGTATTTAAACTTTGGCTGTTCAAAACATATGATGGGGGGATTGCTCACGGCTAAGGAATTTCGTGAAAAAGTTCATCGGGACAGTTAGATTCAAGAATGACCACTTTGGTGCTATTATGGGTTATGGAGATTATGTGATTGGTTGTAGTATGACATCTCCCAGGGTTCTCTCTCTCAATTCTCTCTCTTCTTTCTCTCTCTACAAAACAACTCACCTATCTCTCTAATTTCTAGTTTGATTCGTGTATGATATATGTTATGAAGTGATTATGGGATCCTACATTAAAGGATCTCGTGGTTCTAATTTGTACACTATCTCAGTTGAAGACATGACGAAGTCCTCCCTAATTTGCTTACTGTCCAAAGCCTTCAAGAACAAATCATAGTTGTGGCATCATCGTTTGAACCACTTGAACTTCAGTACCATCAATGACCTTACAAGAAAGGACTTAGTCAGAGGTTTACCTAGATTGAAGTTTGAGAAAGATCATCTTTGCTCCGCATGTCAACTAGGAAAGAGAAAAAAGCATACCCACAAACCCAAAAATGAAAACACCAACTTGGAAGTTCTTAATACCCTTCATATTGATCTATGTGGACCAATACGAGTGCAAATGATTAATGGGAAGAAATACACCTTATTCATCGTTGATGATTACTCTCGGTTTACTTGGGTTAAGTTTTTAAGATCGAAAGATGAAACCCTAGAGGTCATCATCAAATTTCTGAAGCAAATACAAGTCGGTCTCAACAAAACTGTTAGATACATCCGTACCGATAATGGTACATAATTTATCAATAAGGATTCGACTGAATATTATGAACGTGTCGGCATTTTTCACCAAAAGACAGTTCTGAGGACTCCACAGCAGAAGGACATTGTCGAAAGAGGGAACCATACTCTTGTTGAGGTTGCTAGGACAATGCTGATATTTTCTAAGGCCCTGAAGTTTCTATAGGCAGCAGCTGTTGCTACTGCCTGTTACACCCAAAACTGATCCCTCATTCACACTCGTCATAACAAAACGCCATATGAGCTAGTACATGATAAGAAGCCTGATCTTACTTTTTTCTGAGTCTTTGGTGCTCTTTGTTACCTTATAAATGACAGCGATCGAAGAGAAAGAAAGTTTCGTAGAAGAGAAAGAATGTTTTCGTCAAAAAGAAAGAATGTTTTCGTCAAAGAGAAAAAGAGTTGTCGTCGAAAAGAAAAAGAGAGCGTTTTAACTAATGTTGTTAAAAAGGCTGAAATAGGGGATTTATCAGATATACCATTAACGTTTATGATTGGCAATTTAACGATACTTGAATATCTCAATAAGTTTTTTATTTTAAGTTGTCAAACCTAATTGGAAGGGTATTAGATTTGCATCTAACTTTTCTATGACAAAGAGTGGATTATTTGGAAGAAAGGGAGATGGTGATTAAAGAAATGTGTGAAGGAAGACTCTATAAGATTTAAGACCATTTTATGACTCTTTTGAAAATTTAGATTAGTGACCCGGACACGAAGAAAGATATTCTGGTGTGAGAAAATATATATCATAGATGTATAAGACATAATATGAAAAAGCAAGCAAGTTATCTAGCATGCATCAACATAAAATCAACAAGATTAATGTGTGATGCTGTATGACATCTAAACTTTATTTATCATACATCAAACCTAACATAAGTGTAGGTTCACAAATAACATGAAAGTTATGTAGGATGAAGCAAACAAAAACATGATAAATTTAAATGTAAATCATCATGTAAAACATTTAGCATTTTAGCCTTTAGGAGCATGTGGGTTATTTAGATAAACTAAGAGACGATTTTATATCTAAAATTGCTATAATAAGGCAAACGCTTTTACAACAAACAAGCATTCAATAGCTGAAAGCAAATAAACTTTTGATCATTAAGATAAACATGAAAATCATATAATTGCATTACATGATAGCACTTATTATATGAAACTTTAAAGCAACCAAAATTAAAATTTGAGATGCATGTATTCTTAGATTGACTAAAGAAGAACCCTAATATCTACTTGCTAGTGTGCACTTCTAATAACAACAAAGTTTATCCGTATGTAGACTATCATAGGCATCTCAATGATTAGTCAATAGTCAAATATAATGTAATATGAGACAATCCTACTGGTTGCCAATTAGGCTAACACGACCATTTAACGGGTTATACCACGAACCCAACTTCACTCTTGGAAGCAATTTAACCGTTAGGTCAAATTGAATTTCTAGTGCTATAGATTCTCTAGTAGTCATTCTCATGTTAGACAAAATAGAATTCCTATATTTTCCTAATGAAGTGTAGCAAAGATAAAATTTGTATTATCTTTTCATAGAGGGCCTAACATGACTCAACTAATATGCTTTAATTCCGGTTCACATAATCCTAATCAAGATGTGTGGAATTCTACGGTTGAATGAGAGCAAAAGCGAATTGTTGTAGGTATAAGATTAAAAGAGTCATCTAGGACCTAGGATTATGCTAAATAGTGACAATGTGTAATGCTTTATAATGAGAGTGTTAAAAGAATACACCTCTGCATGTCTTTTATGAAAGAAATCCAATTAAGGTTATTTACCTTAATAGATCTTGTGAATATTTCTTTGTATAAATAATGATGATTTACTAAAGGATAGTTACATGTATGTTGGACTTTTAAGAAAGTGATTCATAAGAGGAAGATGTTTTAAATCTAATGCCATAGGGCGGATTTTCCCAAACTAAAGATAATTCTAAGACAAAGGATCCATCGATCTGTGGAGGTGCCAAATTTGAACAAGGATCATTTTCTTATTGTTTGGGAGATGGTGTTGACATTAGATTATTAGGAGAATCTTATATAAGTTATGAGAGTTCTCAATTTGAGTTTTCAGAATTGACATCCAAGTCTTTCTCATCAAGTTGGAGTACTTATGAGTTTCCTGATGGAAATTTATCGTCCTCAATCCTTACTCCAGAGTGTGTATAAGTTTAGCATGTAATAATTTGACCATAACTAATAACACAACATTTGAACACTTTAGACTCAATGAGACATCTTCATTGCAAGTGTGAGTTGCAATTTGATGATTAATCTTGTTGTCTTACAATCGACTTCGTGATTTCATGTAATAACCGAGGATGGTTAAACATGTAGACTCGAAAAAATATTTATGGTCATTTGATTGATATTTCCGTGATCTAGATAAATCCTAGTCTTGATTTCATGTTCATATTCCAACTTTGTAATTAGATTGAATTATGAGATGCTATCGTTTTAATAATAATCATCTTCTATTCAAAAAATCACATACGAAACACTTATTGAAAGAAAGCACGTAATGGTTGTGAAATTCAATTCTCCTAATCCTAACCTTAGATGTTAAAAGGAATCTCATTTGGCGAGTGAAGAAATAATTTTGCATATTTAGGTAAAGTAAAAGAGAGTTTGATAAGAAGATAGTTTAGTTATGAGTTGTACTTTTGAATAGTTTGAGCAAAGTTACATATGTTGGGCATTTGCTCGTGTTTGGTTTTCCGGAAACAAACGACTTTACCAATTGCATTGCAAGGTAAATTACTTGAATATTTTGGACAAAACATTCAAGTCGTCAATCCTACTTCATTGTGTATTTTATGCATATATTTGCCAAATATTTGGAACACAACTATTGGACAAGTAGACTCAATATGACATCATCTACACAAGTGTGAGTTATGATCCGATGCATATTCTTATCGTCTTGGAAAGGGATGTCGTTATTTTCATATCAATCGAGTGTGATTGAGTATGTAGGTTTAAGATAATATCTCTTGTTATATTTTGATATAATCTTAAAGCTAGACAAATAAGAATCCGATTTCTTGTCCATACTCGAAAACTTGTCAATTAGATTCGATAATAACATCAATCATAGTTTGAATAATGAGTTGATATATATTCGAAATCTTTCTTGACCCTCACGAACACTCTTTTAAAAGAAGACAAATAAAGATTTTCATAGTGTGTTCCACTAATCCTAAGACTAGTTGTAAGTGTGAGGTTGATGAATAATGACAAGTTAATTTCTTACTTCAAGATTGTGATATATTTTGCGTGTGCGAAAAACTATTTGTTGTTATGCATAGTATGCATAGTTTTTGACATTTTATTAGTATATGAATGATTTTTCTAACCATTTTAATACAACACACATCTTTTGTAAAACACTATATGTTTATAAAAATAATATAATTATGTGTGTGTGTTAGAACAACGCAAGCACAAGCAAAGTTTAAAAAAAAAAAAATTACTTAATTACCAATGTATTAATACAATCTTTTATTTTGTTTAACCAACCCACGATCAAACAACGAAAGATGATGAAAATATTTAGATATTTTGTTGGAAGAGAGATAATGTGTTGGAAATATTTTAATGATGGGTTTTAACATATGATCATAGGACATTATTTTTCCACACACTTGACAAACTAATAAAGTCTCATTCCTAAGTAGGTTAATACACTCAAAATGATCTACACGATGCTTATGTGACACTTGTAAATATAGTGATCTATGCCTATATGCAATGCACAAACAATTTTGCAACTTAACACGGGAAATTTAGCGTAATTCCTATTAGGCATAATCCAGAAAACTAGTAACATATAAATAGTATACTTGGCACTTGTGTTTAGATATATAATTAGCTCAATTACAAATAGTAATGATTACTTATTAATATCTATTAACCAAGTTGAAACAAAAGTAAACACACATAATCATCTAGCATACACATAAGGATATTCGTCGTTGTTTTGTGTATTAGATATAACGATGTATACTTAGCTTGATTTGATTTGAAAATAAAATAGTTTTCTCCCCATTTCAAAAGTTTATCAAGATGAATATTTTGAAAAGATAATACACCATTTTTCAAAGATAGACTAGAAATGCTTGACTTGAAGGAAAAGATAAGCTACAAGTTTTACGTCAAAACGAAACATACAATTTTGACCACTATGTAGTATTTTGCATTTCTGACTAACTTTAGTTTGTTAAAATGACTTGGAAGTATTTTTAAATGAAACTAGACTCAATTATCTAAAAAAATGGCGGGTGGCACGACTTCTACGGACTTACGGTTGATTTTATATGATTTTTCAAAGTTTGCCAAAATCTGCTGAAACAGACAGGCGGCCCCCATAAAGGTGACGGCCCCAGATATATTAGGGGGCCGCCCAAACAATTATGGGACCGCCACCAGAGACCCAAAAACACGTTTTTTATTCAAACTCATTTGGTGACTTGACTGTGGAACATAGGACTTTAAAAAGTTGTTCCAGCACATAAATTTCATGTTTTAGACATCATTTCTACTCTTACGACTTAGACAAACATAAGTTGACACTTCCAAGTTCTTTTGAGAAAATTTTCCTTCAAGCTAGTATACGAAGTATATTTAATAACAAAACTAGTACGAATCAAACAACAAAACACTTTTCATATTTAGTCCCCCTTCATGGGTAATTTGATACATGGATCGTACTCTATTTTAAAAACCATTTGTTTTGAAAACTAGAGCGACGTGGCTCTGATACCAATTGTGGAAACCGTAGAGGGGGGTGAATACGTTTCCCTAAAAAAACTTTAAATCAAAGATTACATCATTGTTCTACCGGCGGTCCCATATATATATGGGGGCGGCCAAGTATATCAAGGGGCCACCTGAATTATGGGACCGCCTCCGGAAGAGGTTTTCAGACTAGATCTTTTGTATCAAATCACCAATCAAGTTTGACGCAATATGAGATTTTGATAATTGGTTTATAATAGCTAACACATATTCTAACAATATAATCATACTCACAATATTTAGCACAAAGAGCTACACAACCTTAACTAACAAGATATACACAACCATTCACACAATTATGAACACAATGCAAGTATAAAAGTAAAGCGGTAAATGTAAAGAAATAAGTAAAGCGAAAGGTAAAAGAAAATGCAAACCGACACGGTGATTTATAGTGGTTCGGTCACGAAGCTCCTCTTCGCCCTACTCCACTCCTCGAGTATCCAACTCGAGAGTTACTTCACTAATCAACAAGCTCTCTTTCGGCGGAGAAAACCTTATACCAATGCTTACATTATTTTCTGACACTAAGCTAGATGTCGAGTTCTTCTTCGGGTACAACCAAACCCGTTATGTTTTATGGCCCAACATAACAAACCTTGTGTTTTATGGCCTAAACACATAAACCGCGTCGCTTACATTATTTTCCGACACTAAGCTAGATGTCGAGTCCTAATCTTAGCTAGAACCAATCTACCACTTCACCAATGTATTTTAAGGCCTAAAATACTAACCAACCCACAATAAACCCATCCAAATATATACATCATTTGGATCTACACACTACTAAAGATTGGAAGACATGGACTCGATCTATATGTAACAAGTGTTACAAATGGACTAACTAGACTACATAACTTCAGATCTTGAAGATGACCGAAGTTCTTCTCTTGCACTTAAGGGTAGAAGGAAAGAGCAAAAGATTGTATCACATTTAAACAAGATTAAACAAGTTAAATGATTAAATATTTAGAGAGATTTAGTGAGATCTAGAGAGAGAAAGAACTGAGAGAAATTCATGCAAAAAATGTTGTAAAAATAGTTGGAGGTGACCCACTATTTATAGGAGCTGAAAAACAGCCTGTTAGGAAACGGCAGTCCCAGATATATTAGGGGGCCGCCAGAAAATTAAGGGGGCCGCCGGCCTATTTAAGGAACCGCCCTGATAGACGCTCCTGTTTTTGTCTTTTTGTGGTGACAAACTTGTCTGGTAGAAGTTAAACATGTTTTGGAGGGAAAGAACACCAGCTTTGAAATTCAATTAATTACCAAATAAAACATTCTTTATAATTTAAAAAATAATTTGTCTATAAATAATTTTTATTGATAAATATTTTTGGTATATTTATAAAGTATAAGTTTAATGACAAAAACTTCTTTCTTTCCTTTGATCATCCTACAAGTTAATGTTGTTTGTACATACCTTACGTGATTTACGTCGGGTGCAAACAAATGTCGGTGTTGATGTAGACTTGAGACGTCGAGAGACGTAGATGCATGTATGCATTGATGATTTGTGATTACGAGTAACTTGCGCACTTTACGTTATGTATTACAAGTCACATATTTGTCATCACCAAAACATAAAGAGATCGTATACATTAAATATCGTAATATTTGCACTAACAGCTTTTATCTAGAATCCTATCTCGAGACACGTAGCATAAGTATCAACTCTTTTAAAGTTTCATATGTAAAGTTATCCATGAAATAATAAAGTGATGATTCCGTTACATCTTGTTATCTAGTGATATCAAAACTCGACATCATTTGTCAATTCCATTAATTCCATTATGTTCAACTCTGAATACTCTCCTCATACCTTTGAAACATAAATTATCATCCTCGACTATATGGGCGTCAGTACAATTAATATCTCAATATTTTTCTTACCTTTCATGATCATATCATTTTCTACACATTACCGTTTCGATATCATGTTTTATGCTTAGGTAAGACGATTTATGATCATCTTATTGAAATGAATTAGGACGCTTCTTCATTTGAATAAGAAATTATAAATCTCCGAACTATGAATTTATAAATTCTCAGTTACAAGGATTTGGACGCTTCTCTTTGTAAGTGACAAATTATAAATAAGTAGGCTTAAGTATATAGCATACGTACAAACAAGTTTCTTTCAATCCGTTTGTACAAATAATTCCTTTTCTTCACTTAATCATTATCATTATTACCTTCATCATCTGTTCATTTCCAAATCTATATCCCACATGATTAGCAACTCTCTTACAATTCATAATCATTCCTTGACATCTCTCTGGCATTTCGACTAAATCTCGGGACGAGATTTCTGTAAGGGGTGGAGACTATAACAACCCAAGAATTTTCATCAAATGTTATGATCACAATTCTACGGGAAATTTTTCGCTTTATTACATTACTTGCATTACCAATATCTCAATATGCAATATAACTTGCATAACTAAAGTAGACGAGCTCACGCAACCTACCTATGGCAATCTATATCTACATGTATGTCAAGCAAACATCATAACATGTCAAGTCAATATCATCATATCCTTTTCACAAAGTACATTACTATATAATATACCATTTGGCAACGTTATATTTCAAAACGGCTTTAAACCGTTATCGTATACACTCTTGATCCCGCAATTCCATGAAAGGTTAATATCTAAAGCGAATGTACAAGCTACTAAAGCATATATAAAAGTCATATAACATTTCATTTTATTATACTTTCCCTCCAAAATAAGGTACAAGTCCTTTAAAGCATAATGCACAAGTCCTTTAAAGCATAATTCACAAGTCATTTAATGCACGATGTCCAAATAATTGTTTTACCTCTGTTTTCCCAAGGAATCTTGTATATTCCATCAATTACAAGTTAAAAGCAAGTAATATACTTTATTTACATTCCATAATCATCCTCATTTCATAATATTTCATGAAATGAAACCGAGAAACCCTAACCCGAGCAAAATACTAAACTATGACCCGTTTCTTTGTTTTTATCCATCATAAACCTAAACCAACCCTCAAATAAGTTGTAATAACTTATTTTACAACATTACTAAACATATGCAATCATCATTTTATCTCAATTATACACGAAATAAATCCAAGAAACCCTAAACTTGCCCTAATTTGATTTTGGACCGTTTACTCATTTTCACCCATTTTAAACCCGAACCACTTATCAATTATTGTTATTAACCCTTAATAAAAGTCCTAAAAATATTAATCTATCATTATATCACCAATACACACGAATTATAAGCAAGAAAACTTAAACCATGCCCTAACCCACTTCACTTGAACCGTTCACCTTTTCTTGCAATTTACATTTAAGCTTTCTTTTGCAAAACAAGCACATCTTGAATCACCTCCTTACTTCATAGCAGCTTACAAGCAAGTTTAAACACATTCCTGGTTGCTAAATGGCAACATCACTCCCATGTTGGCTCACTTCAGCCGCGGCCACCACAACACCCAAAACCACTTCCATAACCTTCCACCTTGCATTATAGCCTTCCTTACTCATCACATAGACTCTCCACATCACCCCCACCTGTCCTAACCTGGTCTCTAAGCACCCTTGGCCTCTAAGTTTCAAAATGGGTATAAATAGGGGTGTTATGCCTTCATTTTAACTCATCCCCCACTTCCTCCTCTATAACCCCATTTCTAGCAATATTCTTTGCTCAAGAGATCCTAAGAGTAATATGAAGTCTCAAGATTAGAAGTAAAGAAAAAGAAATCAAGAAAAGAGGCCCGAGAGTCATTATTCTAGGCGTACGAAGCTAAAAGTCCCGATTTTGACGCGTTTCTAAGCTATAAGCTCAAACCCAAGTTCTGGATGTTCCACTTCTGCTCCTATACCCTTATGATGTTAATATGATCATGCATAAACTTGTTAAAGTTTTATAACTTAATTATGCTATTTCCATTTGATCCAAAACTGAACACCCGAAACCCTAATTTTATGTTTTTCTTAAAACTAATATTCTAATGGTTAAGTGTGTTTAATATATCACAACATGCTTATCTATTGTTACTTTATTGATTATTGAGGAATTTTGAATTTAAAACCCACGCGTTTTCGTTTTAAAACCCTAATATGACCCGTTTTGATTTCTAGCTTAACGAATCGTTAATCTGAACTTTCGTTAAGTTAAACCTTCATATTTTAGCTTATATTAATAAGCTATAACCTGAAAATGTCTTTTGGAATGTTAAAATAAGCTTGCATGGCAATTCGGACTTGTTTTGTAAATATTATCCATGCAAGGGGTATATATCGTAACTTTCTGAAACTTATAACTAAAAGGACTAAAAATGTCATTTTATCAAAGTTATAACTATAGGGGTCTATTATGTCACTTTCCAAAGTACAAGGTTTACTTTGTACATCTTTTAAACTTGAAGGACCAAACTCGTAAAAGTGCAAACTCCAAGGGTATATTTTGCCATTTTTCATTCTTAAGGGTCTAAAATGTAACATTTTGAAAAAATATAAAAACATGTTAAAACAATACAAGACATACTTTTAATTAACGCTTCTCGTTGCTTATTATTTCTAGTTATTGATCAAAACGCTTAAAACCAATTATGTTATAACCATTATATCATTCATCATCGATGTGCTTTTAAAATATGTTCCGAATATATATCGTATCACAATACTAGGGAGCTTCATATTAAGAGGTTTCATCTTGGTATTACGTTCTGACTAAGTTGTTGGGTTTACGATTTAAAGTGCCCTAGCTCCTCAAACGTTTACTGAATGACCTCTGAATTATGATGGCCCGAACGGTGATACAATACTCCATAATAACTCCATCAAAGATGATATTCATTATAAAACATATTCAATTCTTCCTAAGACTTGATATATTTACTCGGTTGTGTGTTGCCGTGTCGTGGCTTTTTAATATCATTTTTTCTATATCCAACGCTTCCCTGTTGAGATTGTGATAAGGTCGTCAGCTTTTCATTTTTGGAATTATTTTTTAATTACACTATCTAATCAAGGTGAGTTCATAGCCTCGCATTTTCAATCTTTTAAATGTTTCATAAACCCGCGAGGGGGATACATGCTATAAACATGAATGCAATTATTTCTGTATGCTAACCTGATATACCATTACAATTAATGTCTAAGTTACTTTATGCCAAAATTCCCTCATTATCATGGACCATTAAATAATTCACGGCGTGAACTGCGAAATTTGTGGATATAAATCTATCGGGATTGACGACTCCTGTTTAATGTAACCGGATAGTGTAACCAAAAACCCTATATTTGAATTTCTTAGTATATGGATACAACCTACACCGAGCCATTATCTTCATTTATATTAGATATCTACTACTATATATATATATATATATATTATATATATATATATAATATATTATATAAATATATATATATATCACACTTCATTATGGTATATATTATACACACCAGTTTAGTCTGTGTTGCCTTGAGCTTAGGACAGTGACACTTAACGAGACCAATAACACAATTATACCATAACATTTTTACATGCAATACTATTTTCCATGATAATTTATTCTTGCAATTATTACCAATATCGGGTGTATAACAACGTAGAACCCAATACCACACTATCACGCATTACTAGGACACTGCTTCTATAACAATTACTTTGATGACTTGTATTCATCTATTACATTCAAACCTATGAATTCACTCAACCATTGTGTTGACTTTAATGCATGTTTATTTAGTAATTGAGGACTTATGGCACGAGTGGCAGGACTCGAAGATGGCTAAACTGGTTATCACTCTATGTATGTAACTAGATTTATTGGGACCTGCCTCTTATAAACTCTGATTTTAAATGAATGATAAAGTATTCTTTTGAACAACGTCTCTTTTGAGTCGTTTTCTATTATTATGATTGTTGTTTCATGAAGTAATACCCCAGATTAGCTTCCGCTGCTATATTTGTAAAATGGGGGTGTTACAAGTTTGACTTTCAAAAGTCAAACTTCGTAGTTGACTTTTTACCTAAAAATAACCAAACTTGACTCGGTCGTAAAATCTTTGTTTTTAGGAGTTACAAGGCCTACATTATATCAAAACGAACTTTAGAACATTCTTTATCATATTTCAAAAGCCTAATTTAGATTTCTACAATTTCTCGATATGTTACGGTCAAGTCAAACATTGGTCAACCCAAAGTCATACCAAATACATTTTTTAGCCAAAATCTAACCATTCCAACATGTTTAACTAGCCTAAAAACATGTACTAAAACTATCAAACACATGTTCATACTCAAAATACTTTCAAATCAATTTTGCACTTGAATCATCTAGCAACAATCATATACATGTAATAACATCTAATTAACCATACTAGAAATGTAATTAGAAGACTCACAAAAGCTAGAACCAAAACTCGACTATGGTTTCAACTTGTGCTTAGGAACAGGACGAACCCCCCACATACACAGACCAAATCTTTTTAATCAACCAACTTGCTAAAAACACTAATCTAGCTATACTAATCACCCCCTTATACTCGAAATTTCTAGAACTTGACCAAAAATTCAACTTCTTCAAAACTTAATGCATGTGAGGTTTCTATAGTGGGATTTGTAGCTCTTAAAACAAGGATTAAGATGGTATAAATTGATTGTATTGCATGTCAAAAAAATTAATGGATTGGGTGTTTGTTTGAGGTGTACGATCTTTTCTTTTTCTTTTTTTTTATAACAAGAACAAGGAAGATTAGGAGGAGTAAAAAATTTTCATAAAAAGTGTTATGTGTGTGAGGTTGGTGCCTATTTATAGAAAAGATCTTTGGCACTTTGGCAAAACTAGGGTTCCCTCCTTTCTTAATCTCTTTTAAAACTAGTACAAGCCTTCCTTTTTATTCATAAAAATCAGCCGTAAAACTCGAGCCACCATTTTCGTAAATATTTTTAAATCCGTACCACTAAATATAGTTTAATAAATCATTACCTCGAAAACACGATCTTTTAAACCGGTTTTTACAAAACTGTAGAAACGTCTAAAAATACAAAAATAACATATTTACGCTCTCGGAGCAGTTAAATAAAATTTTCTGACTTTCTTAAACGCTAAAAACAAATAGAAACCAAATCACGAAATGAAATTTACCTTATAATTATATATTTTTATCAAACCATATCTAGTATAAACGACTCTAACTAGTTACGTATAAAATATAAGTGTCGTAGTTCGGGATAAACGTTGACCTAAAACTCAGGTTGTTACAATGCGGAACTAAAATGGGGATTGAATGTGGAACTACAATACGGATTGAATGACAATATGTGTGTGTGTGTGTTATCTCCTCACTAATAACTTTGCATAAACCTAAATTGTTATGCAAAGTTAACTATTATGCTAACCAACTGAGTTCACTCAAGGACTTAGTAGGTTTGAAGGAGTATGTATTTTGTGAAAGTTATGACTTTGAAGGCACAAAACTCACACTTACTCCCTTACAAGAGTTTTATATATGCTACTTAGGTAGGGTCATACCCACATGGGTGATAAGTGCGTGTCTCAATGCTGGTAGGCTAGTACACAACGAACAGCTTTGTCTCTATTATATTTCTATTCTAAGTATGGGACAATACATCACTCTCTCAAGGTCCGATACTGACACTCCCACTTTGACTTTCATACCTTATTCGGGATAGAGGAATTCTAGACAGATGATAGCTTGGACTTATTTGTTTCAAACTATCTTGCCTATTCTTCAATCTCTTGTCTTCCGGGTCTTTTAGTTGTTGGAGATCATATGGGGTTTAGTGAGTCTATTACCATGACAATCACCTTTTTATGGGTAATTATATATCAAATAGTATATTAAAATATCAAATATAAAATCGAGTACACAGAGTCAACCCTTGAAAAAGGTCAAAAACTCACGGGTATGATATTAAAATTGATTTACGGTGCAAGTGATCACAGGGTCTTTCTACCAACGAGCGTGAAATTGAGGTTAAGAGTTTTTTTGGTTTGAATTTTGGATGCTTGAATACAAGAAGGATTTGGTTTTGGATTCTAAATTCTACGGGAAAGCAAAATAACACGGGAATTAAACTAAGGAAAACCTAATTCTACGGGAAGCATAAATAAGACATGAAAATAAATCCTAATTCTACGAGAACATAAATAAAGGCATAGGAAAGCTAAACTAAAGCACGGGAAAATAAATCCTAAGTCTACGGGAACATAAAATGAAGGTAAAGTTAAAACACAAAAACGAAAACGGGATCAAATCCCGTTCTTTAAAAACCTAAATTCTACAAAATTAACCTTAAAAATACAAATTTAATTTTTAACAATCCTAAATGATAAAAGAAAATTTTTTTAAAAAAGAATTATATTTTTTTGATTTTTATTTTATTTAATATGAATTAAAAACAGTTTTAATAAAAAAATTAATTAAAAATACTAAACGAAGTTGGAAAAATCTGAAAAAATTCTGAAAAGTAGTTTGACTAAAGCTAAATCTAAGAAAATAAAACGGTGGGTAAAGTGCTTTATGACAATAAGACAGAAATAAGCAAATAGTGGATGTAGGACATATTGGTAAAAAAGGGGTTATAATTTATTGGGCAAACTTAACCAGATGGCCACTAATAGTGCCGCTGGTGTGAGTGTGTGTTGTTAAGGCTTGGTTTGTGAAAGGGAGGTCACAGGTTCGAAACCTGTGGCCTACCCTTTTTTGAAAACATTTTTTTTTCATTTTTCTTTTTAAAAACTTGTAAATTAAGCTGAAACAACAATCTTAAAAAAACACTTTTTACAAAACTGGAAAATAAGCCAGAAATAAGCAAGAATAAAGTGACAGATTTGGTTTTAAGGCTAATGGACTTGAGTACTAAACTGTTGGCTTTTTACACACAATAAGCAAATGAAAAGGCAATAACGCAACAACACATGTTCACCTAACCATAATAAGAACTAATAAGCAAAAATAAGCAAGGAATAACGAGCAGATAAGCTAGTATAGTGGCAGTTTTGTCAATAATGGCTAGGTCAAACCTCACTTTTGAGCTTAAATTTGAAAGGTTATGGAACTTTATGGCTAAAAGATAAAAAAGCAAGTTGAAGCTTATATACCAAACTATTAGAATCCATCAAAAATATGAGTTTAAACTCATTAAACTATCAAAACGTTAATCCTTAAGCCCTACTAGGGACTAAATTTGGACAGTTTGTTAAAAATGGGTAAGAGGAGGTGATTCCTAAAACCTAAACATAAGGTTATTTGACCAGATTGTGAACTCAAAAAATAGACATAATTTAGAATGCTAAAACACCATTAAAACATTCTAATTCTTAAGGCAAGAAAGCCTAAAAAACTTAAATTTTACCACAGTTAAGAAAATTTGTTTATAAAAACTTGCTAACTATCTAAAACTTGATTAAAACTTGATTGAACTTGCATAAAAACTGATTTTGAAGGAATCAAGAGTGGTTTTAAGAAACAAGAGTGGTCAAACAGTACTTAACCAATAGGTTAGTACTGTTTGCCAAACTGTAGGATCCCTTGATCATTTCATGTATGGAGCACAAGACAAATGCACAAATGATTTTAAACAATGAAGAACTTTTGATTGAAGAAACAAAAAAAATTGTACTAACCATTAATAATGAAAAATGAAATGGAGAAGCTAACCTAATTTTGACTAAACTAGGTGTATTTATACTAATAAGGATTTGCCTTTGAGGGCTTTCTTTTTGGGCTTTTTACATCTTGGCCGTATACCATAATAAAACTTTTAATTAAAACATAGTCTTTCGAGCAAACTTTTGTCTTGTACTTCGAGTGACCAAGCTTCTTTGTTTTGGTCCATTTATGTGAAAACTAACAATCTCCCCCTAGATGAGGTCATGAGAAGCTCACACGTCCTTATCTCTTTAGCTCGTTGTTGATAGGGTACTTCACTTGTTGTGCTTCGGGTAATTCAATCTTTAATACCTTGATCATGATCTTCAGAACTTGATTTGATGGACTTGATCTTGAATCTTTGACTTGTTTAAGCTTTACTTCTCTGAATTACTTTGTGATCTCTTTCACTTTGACTTTGCCCATACGCTGATCTTTAGTCTAAATGATATTATATGTTGGAATCTTTTGAAAGCTTTGATGATTTTATCTTCTTCCGTCATTTGAACTTTTGCATTTGAAGAAGACATTGATTTTAGAGATTACTGCGGAAGCTTATGAAAGTATGCTTTTTGTTTACTTCAGATACTGTGGTAGGATATGAGCACATGTCTTGCCATCGGAAACTTTGAGTCGTCATTCGCACCATGATATAGCAATTTAGTCACCAACAAGACATTTTTGTTATGTATAATACACTTAATGTGTTTAGAAAAATAATTGTGAACACACAAAGGTTTTTACTTTTTGACATGGACCGAGTATAGACGATACTCCAATCGGTCGGTTAACGTTAACCTTTATTCGTGAGGATCAATGATTACAGTATGAATATGCACTCTCCCCCACCCCATGTGATCAGAAAGATCATTAATAGAACCTTCTTGACAGGTTTCCGCACGTGACCAAGCTAGTTCCTCTAATACCTAAGTATCAGATTACCCTAATGTTCGACGTTCTCTAGACAGATGTCCGAAGTCTAACACATATAAGTATTTCTACTATAGAATGGTAAAGAGTGAGTCAGTAAATTACCTATATGCTGTCTATACCGTTCAATTCCTTTTTTCAGTGTTTAATTCTTAATACTATTAAGTACCGTAGAAGGCCTGTGGCAAAAAATGATTTTGAAAACATTCGATTGTGCTTATTAAATTTGTTTGGGCACAAACGGAAAGTTTTAAATCAGAATGCTATCTGATTGATGTTTTGATAATATATACCAGAAAGATATGAAGTGCTTGGGAAATCAAATCTTGTACAAGTACATTTATGGAAATCCACTTACTAGTGGCGCAGTCCGTTAGACCAGGCATGAGCATTCATACGAATACCCTGGTGGTACAACATCTCTTTCCTCAGCATTACATAAGATCACTTTCACGAACATGAAACAAAAGATTCTTTATCATTTTATCAAGATACTTGTGTATAACACAAACTTTTGGTACCTTGACATTTTTTGATCATATTAACACTTATGCTCCCCCTACACATGTGCGTCGATAATCGAAAGATGTTTAGCACATGCTTGGATAGGACTTTAGCATTTTAGAATCAATCGAATCATTAATTATCCGTTTTACACGTTTAAGTCACATTCTCTCCCGATCAAAAGTATGATACTTGTGAATGGTTTTGATCTAGAATGGACTTAAAATGTATCAATTCTCCCTCAAAGTTATGAGGTGAGGTAATATGCACAAAATTTCAAGTGAGCAATGGAAACAAGGACCCTTTAGAATACTAGACAGGAATGGATACTGCAATCTGTCTTGAAGTTGTAAGCGGTTGGTCGTGTCATCTTGCAACAATAAGAATCAGAAACAGGACGTTCTTTGACTGGGGCCCCACAACTGTTTAGTTATACGATTTCTCCCCCCTTCAACAATTGACCGTGTCATGTTTGATTTGGTTAACCCGAACATGTTTTATAAAACAAGTTGTTTATGAGAAAAAATGGTTCGGGGCTTAGACAACTTCTTGTCTGTGGAAGAAATAATCACTGAGGAAGTACATTAAATCTCTGGGTAAGACCGGGTTACAGTTGAAATAATGCTAGCATCACTACGATAATTATTTTTTTTTTTTTTTTTTTTTTTTTATTTTTTTTTTTTTGTTTACATATACACAATAATACAATGTGAAACAATGGTTACCCGATGCCAGACTCATTTCCTGTAGTTCCTTCAGAGTTTATGTGTGACATTTGTTTACTCAAGCAGTGGAGTAGAGTTGCGTAGCGGCTCTCTCCGGTAATGCCTTCGTAAAAATGTCAGCCAGTTGGTATTTTGTCTCCACGAAATACAACTCAACAACTTTCCTTTCAACCTGCTCTTTGATGAAGTGGTGACGGATATCAATGTGCTTGGAGCGCGAGTGTTGAACACTATTACAGCATAGAGCAATAGCACTTTGATTGTCACAATACATCGGAATTTTGTTGAACGCAAATCCATAGTCTCGCAGTTGAGAACGCATCCAGAGAATTTGAGCACAGCATCCTGATTTAGGGGCGTTGTATTCAGCCTCTGTAGTGGAGAATGGCATATTTTCTGCTTTTTGGATGACCAGCTAAAAAGTCGATGTCCAAAGAAATTGAGTTGAACCAGAAGTATTCTCCGGCGTGTCATGACATCATGATAGTCAGCATCTGCAAAGCTTTTAGTTCTTAAGCGGAGTCCTTCGGATACACAGACCCATGTGAATGGTTCCTTTTAGGTATCGAAGATAGCTATATAGCAGTGAGGTGCATTTCACGTAGGCTTTGCTGGTCATCGTGCAACATTACAACAGCAAATACTATGTCAGGTCTAGATGCACTAACGATACATAAGGGAGACAAACCATACCAGAAATCGTTGTAGGATCATTAGCTTGCTCACTTTTCTTCATACCTTAGGGTTTGGGACGTCGCCATTGGTAGTGTCAATGGGTGTGCAGGAGTCAAAAAAACCAAAACTTTTTCAAGATTTCCTGAGCATATTTGGATGGTTGATAAAGATGCCTCCCTTCCCCTTCCCTTCCCTTCCCCCTTTTATGGATTTTGAGAAAACATTGTAATCATAAAAAGAATGACATTTGTCCAGCATCGTACTTCCTTGAAAGTTGTGTTCATTTCAAAGCAAATATTTGCAGGCTTTGGGGTTTGTAGAGGCAAAGATAATATCTTCTAATATTTTGTACCTGTAGAAGATGTTGCCTGCTTTTCTCGTGAAGAGTGTAGGATTCGGACATGCCTTTTTAATCCTGACTTGTTTGAGAAAACGCTGATAGCTTGTAGACCACGCACGTGGGATTGTTTGAGTCCTTAGAGAGTTCTTGAGGCGTACCACATGCGATGGATGCTCTGGATCTACAAATCCTTCTGGTTGACTGACATAGACAACTTCATTCAGTTCGCCGTTGAGGAAGGCGGTTTTCACGTCCATCTGGAAGATGACCATGTTCATACTTGCCGCGTGAGCAATGAAGAGTCTGATCGCTTCAAGTCTAGCAACCGGAGCAAATGATTCCTCAAAGTCAATACCAGCTTCCTGACGATAACCTTTCGCCACTAACCGAGCTTTGTTCTTCAAGACGTCTCCATATTCATCCAACTTAATTTTGAAAATCCATTTGAGCGGGATGATAAGAATATTATCTGGACAGGGCACAAGTATCCAAACATCTAGACGTTCAAACTCATGAATTTCTTCCTGCATAGCCTCAATCAGCACGAGTGCTCGAAGGCTTGCTTGTAAGGTCTTTGGTTCAACATCAGTTTAAGAAATGCATTGAAGAAGCAACCAGATTGCGTAGTTCGAGCTGTTTCCTGGTAGAGACGGGTCGGTCTTTATCCCCAATAATGTTTCAAGCGGATGTGCTTGAGTCCATTTTTGCACATGAGGTAATTGGTTGTTGGGGATGTACATCGATGTTGAAAGAGTTGGAGTAAGATGCTTCTGAACGGTTTCAGTGCATTATGGGTGTCAAACACATTACTGTCAACATGATCAAACAGTGTTTCAACATCAGAATCACTAGTGTCTGGTAGAGGTATTTGATGAGGTAAGAGGTTTTCAGTAACTGCAGGACCGCCTTCTGAGATAACTGTTGTGGAAGGTGAACCATTGGCAATCTCGGGTGCCGGGGCAGCAGGAACATTAACCGGAGTTGTTGGAACAACCAGAGGTATCGGAACAGCCTCATCATCATCAAACCATTGAACAACGTTTCTACTGGTTTCTTTGTAGGGAGGGACACCTTGGTGTTCTGGGTCTTTTACTAGTGCAGATAGGCTGCGTCCTGACATGTAAAGTAGTATGTTCGAGTTTGTACTGTTTGGAAAGAAGTCATTTGTGAGGTGCGAGGCCTGAAATGGTTTGAACTGTCGTTCAATCCTTCGATAAGTTCATCGAGGCAACATGAACGGTTTCCTGAATCTACGCAGTCGTTTGTTGTTGGTTTCGTACGCCATTCTTGGTGGGTGGCATAGCAACAAAGATACATATAATCTGCTTTAGCCTTCGAGTTTACCAACGTATCGTAGTCCTTGGTAGGATAGACAGAGATCTCAATACTCGGAAGTACTTGTAGATTAGGTGTCTTTCACTTCTGCAGTTCTTTAATAGTCTTTCCGTAAAGCTGTGTACCAAGAGATCGATTACGCGTATATCCGCAGGGGCTACAGCTTCAGACCATAGGACAGTGGAGCTTTTGCAATGCATGTGCATAGTACGAGCAGCTTCCATAAGAGTTCGGTTCCGTCTTTCGACAACGCCGTTCTGTTGTGGAGACCGAGGTACGCTCGTTTCATGAGAAATACCAACACTCTCAAACCATCCGTCGAGAGTCTTATTCACAAACTCCGTTCCATTATCTGTTCTGACGAAACGAACAGTTGCATTAAGGGCTCGTTGAGTCTTCACAATAAACTTCTCAATCACTTGAGGAGTTTCATCCTTTGACCAATGGAATTCTTACCCATCAATTTGGTGTTATCACCAACTTTCAACCAAAACATACTTCTTTCCGTTGATACTTTCTTTTCTCATTGGTCCGCAGAGGTCCATATGTAGAGTATGGAGAACTTCAGTATTGGTTTTTTCTGCCTTTAGTGGGATGTGATGCTTTCTTGCTTTTACATAGTGACAAGATGGACACAAATGGGTCTTTGTTCATATTTCGGCCTTGGGTAAACCTATGACAAGAATTATTCGAGACAATTCGTTCAAAGTCCCGAAATTCAGATGATTCAACCGACGATCGCCTATAACCATGACTTCGTTGAAGAGGCTTTTGTAAGCAAGCAAACTGGTGAAGCTGACATCATATCATTCAGTGAGATGGAGTACAGATTTGGTTGTCCGTAACATTTGAGTAGGATCCACCATTTCGTAGTTGGCGGATGTGACATGAAATGTGTAATGAATGCAACTTCTAAAACCTCCATCACAAAACTGTCCTACCGAGAATAGATTGTGCTTGAGTCCTTCAACATGTAGGAACTTTGTGAGATGATGTGTCACCCAGTTATATCACCATTAGCAATGATCGCGGCATATTCTCGTTGCCAATCTCAACAGTCAATGAAACTTTGTCTACATAGTTTGTTAAGAGCGACGATCACCGGTCATATGTTCTTGGAGCATCAGGCAATCCTGATACCATAGACAATCTGTACTACCTGCGGTGACACAACATTTATGGTGGTAGATGCCCTGAAGGGTTCCGGTTAGTTAACAATCAAAAATACCAGAGATCCCTTTGGAACCTGCCTTTCGATCACTAATTTATGGTCATTAAACCTAGAGACATAGTTATATGGGAGGCTAAACTTAGCACTCGGGGTAGTGCTAATGCATTCGTAGGGTTCCATGATCCTAGTTAAAGGATACTTCTCAAATAATGAGAAATGCCTTCCAGTAGGCTGCCACTGAGGCTTGCTATTAGCAACAGGTTTGCTAATGGGTTTCCAGACTCTCTTAATGGGTTTCCATTCTTTCTTGGGTTGGCGTTTAAAACGCTTAGTCTGGTGGGGTTTAACATTCACAGAACCATCATACATTAACCAACATTCAGTACTGATTAGCAATAACCAAAGATTGTTACATGCAGCAAAAACATTGTTCAACTTGAAACCATGAAACAGAATGTTTAAAAAGAAATTAGAATCACACGATTCTTTTTTATCAAAGTCCTATGGTGGGCTTCTACTTCCTTGCATTCGCACTCTTAAAGGCAAAGAATATGATCCGAGGGCTCTCTTAGGCAAGTTTTGCTGGCTCCAGAGTGGTTTTAATCCTTAAGGTCATAGGCACACAACACGTTAGTTTGCTTCTTAGGATGCACTACTGGTTTTTGAGTTGGTTTGAGTGAAGGTCTGGGAGGTTCACTGAAAGTTACTTGCTTCTTCTTAGGTAACGGGGTTGGTTTGACCCAGTTAGCACGTTTGGGTGGTGGAATATACTTAGAACCTAAGTTGTACATTCCTGGAGCAAGCACTTTGGGTGTCTCAGAGGTTGAAGGTACTACTACTGTTTTTTCCTGTCACTTGGGGCTTTCCAGCTTTGTATTTCAGCAGTTTAGGCACTAAGCTTTCTGTGTTCGCAGTTGTGAGTGGAGTATTCGCCTGTGACAGTTCATCATACCGTCTTTTCAGACTCACGTTTTCTACCTTAAGGCCATCTAGCTGAATCCTAAGGGAGGTAATCATATCTTGCAACTGAATTCTGTCAGTTTCTAACGCCTGTTGGTCACAGCTACCTTCAGTGGAACCTACATTCAACATTCTCGTGATGTTGATCTGAGTTTCTAAATTCCTGATAGTGTCATCTTTCCCTTGAAGCTGCTTTCTTAACTTGTTAATTTCAAAAAATTGCATTGGAGGCACTGGATGTGTCTATGCACTGTTATAGTTTTGAAATTTAGTTGTAAATCAATCTGTTCTTTTGTAAATGAGGGAAGTTTCTAAAACGTTTCTCAGATCAATGACCATTTTTGGTTGTTTGAAAACTTCGCTTCAAGTTCAGAACTTTTTTTTTAAACTGTGTTCCCTATGATGCAGTCTTAATATCTTCGCAAGGCATTCGAACTAGGGGGACAACACTATCGGAAGTAATACACTATAGAGCAGATATCTTTTCCTAAACAATCAGCAATTTTGCAGTCATTTTTTATTAATAGATTTTTTCTTCTTATGGTTTCGTTCTTGTTATCAAGAACACATTGTTAATACTCTGTTCAAAGTCATCAAAAATCTGTCCAAAATTATCTTATCTCGTTGAAAAATGGTATCATTAGCAGTTGGATAATTGTTTTTTGAAATGGACGTAAATAACTGGTACCAGTTGTTGTTCGACAAAACTGTTTTGCATAATCAAAACACATTCAGAACTAGTCTGGGTTTTTGTGTTGTTCTTTCTTTTTGATACGCTTCAAATGAAGAAAAGCAGCATTAACATTTCGAGACGGCCAGACTTGACTTGGAGGTCGACTTTTATGAACGTATGAGTGGACAGGTCCTATTTGGGTTACTAGTTTGACTAGCACGTTCATTGGCAGGAAGCCAATATGCCTGTTCACGGGACAGTTCCTGTTGAGGAACAAACATAAGGGCGTTTAGCTTCTCATAGAAGCCATTCGCGGGTCGAAAATGCCTGTTTTTCATTCATTTGTTCCATGCTAACAACTTGTTGAACATGGAACTATCAACTATCCATATACTAAGGGTTGGTGAGTAAGATGCAAAAGGGTATCAGCAATCTACAAAGCGAGTTGAGCCACGCTTGGCCATATTAACCTAGACCTGGGGTTACGGGTACCTAGGAGGTCCTTGTGCAAGTCAGCGGTTGCCTTTTTTGGTTTCTTAAAAAGCATAGGAATAGTTTCTGTTGGCATGTTAAATCTTTGCAATATATCTCTTGCAACTTTGTTAGCATTCTTTAAACAAACGATTTCATCAAGATAACTATCTGCTAGATCCTTTTTCTCAGATAAAATCTTTTCTTTTTCAGATTGTAAAAATGCAATTGATTTTTCTTTTCCTGAAGTAAGTGTGGATTATGCAATCGTTTTTCTTGCACAGTTCAGCGTTACGCTTTTTTCGCTGAATCACTAGGGCTTGTGCCAGGTCTAACTTTGTGTTCAAGATCAGAGTTTGACCTTTTGGGTATCTAGAAGATATATTCTTGCTTGCATGAGGAAAGATCATTTTTTAAGTGTCTCGACTTACTAAGCATTTTTTCTTGGTTAACATTAGCAAGTCCGTCTAGTGGGTTTGCCAATCAGTTAGATGGCAATCATAGAAACTTTATCAGAAGTGTCAGCAGCTACCAGTCTGGCAAACATTTTGGGCTTCGGTTGTCAAGGAAGATATGATGATACGGGAACGTATTATCATAAATCTCAGTTCTCAGATTCGGAGTCTAATTGTTGTCATGGGGCTATCCTCCTGACTCAAACTGATAATCCACATTCTCAAATTTGGATTGTCATTGGAGTGTACCTCATTGCTTGTCTGTTGGCTGCACTCGTGGATGAAAATGTTTGGCCAGGAAAGCAATAGCAAGATTTGGGTCCTTCATCCAAGTCTGAGTCTAAGCTTCCTATGATTGGCTTGAAACATGTTTGTGTAGTTAGTGCAGGAGGTTGACATAAGGTGCGGTTGCATCTCCTCATCAGAGAGGAATGCTGCTGCTTAAGCATCCAAACACTTCTCCTTTCTCTTTAGCTTCATCAGTAAAGCTTTAGCTTGAAGTACATGAGAGTCCATCTTTCTCTTGGGTTCTTTACACTGCCTAGCAACATTGTCCATTCTCCTATGCTGTTGTAACATATCACCTTCTGCCTCTAGAACCTGTATTACCGACATTACCTGGAGCTTTCCTTCTGATTGGTTCAGTAACATGTGACCATCATGCACGTAGCATTGAGTCCTTGAGTTGGAGAAGGTCTGAGCTGATTTGTTGGTTGGTGGAAACTATTTGGAAACCAGTTATGAGGTTTGCAATCTGAGTCCATAGTGGCCATCTAGCGTTCATTCGGAGACTGCGCAAGTAGGTTGAGGACTGGAGTTGAGGGTGATGATAAGAGTAGGTGCAGATGTGGGTGTGAGCAACATAGGCCAGTGGTCAAACAATACTTGTTGACTTGCATCCTGTTTCTGAGTGTCTTTTTGGCATGAGATAGTAGGGGGATTGAGATGAGTGTAAGATTGAAATAAGTGTGGTTGAGATATCATGTTATGCTTGACATTAGTCACATACTTTACCCCATAGGCTGGAAGTTTGTTGCACAAAAATTTAGTGTTCATCGATGAGTAGGGATTTCAAGCTGAGTATCTTCATATCATTCACAGCTTGTGGAAACGCACAAAGTAGTCTGAATGGACTCATTTCCAATTGCACGAAGAGTTCATACTCATCAAAACTGATCTTTTCCCCACCCCCCCCCCCCCCATTCCTTTGTTGAAGAGGTCTACTACTGATCCTTGCATATGCATTTCCACATGTATCCCAAATACTCCTTTGCAGTGCTTGTCGATTGAGTATTGTAAGATGTGTCGGGAAGACCTTGACTGAGATGATTTTAGCTTGATTATTAGCCATTTCGAGCTTGTTTTCTTCATCCATTGAACTAAGAGTCAAAGCTTCTTCCTAGGTGCGGCATAACAGTAGATTAGCAGGTGAGGATCAGTGACCATTGGGTGAGGTGTAGGTCCATTCTGGATGGATTTCCATATCAGCTTGCCATTGGGTTTGCCTCGAATGTACCTGTGTATACGAATCTTCCATGATTCGTAATCATTTTCAACCAACATTGGTGGACGAGTATCGGTGCCAGCAGCATTTGTTTCTTCATTGGTTGCCATTGAATAACGTTGTTTATGAATGATCTGATCTTAAGTGATTGATGATTGATGACTTGGTGTGAGGTTTGTGATTTTCGGGTAATTTTTAAACAGTAAAATGCAGTTTTGAGGGCCTAAATGACTCCGAATGGCCAAAAAATGACAGGGCTCTCGCTCGAAGAGGAAGAGTCTTGACCGTTGGGCCGTTTTCGAGCTGGTATAAAAATTTCGAAATAGACACAAATTTCTTTTTTGCTTGTTCGGTCAAAAAAATTCTAGTTCGATGTATAGTTTGAACGTCTCGTTCGATTGCCTGTTCGAACACCTTGTTCGATTGCCTGTTCGATTGCTTGTTCGATCCCCTTTTTTTCTTTTTTTTTTATTTTTTTTTCTTTAGTTCGATCGCCTTGTTCGGTCGCTTGTTCGATCCATACCTTGAATTCCCACTAGTTCGAAACCCCTCGTCATCCCCTTCGTTCGATCACTTCGTTCGAACCCCTCGTTCGATCGTCTTGTTCGAACGTCTAGTTCGATAGGCTTGTTCGATCCCTTCGTTCGATCCCCTCGTTCGATCGCTTGTTCGATCCCTTCGTTCGAACACTTGTTCGATCGTCCTTGTTTTCCACTCGTTCGATCGTCCTTGTTTTCCACTCGTTCGATCGTCACTCGTTCGATCGTCCTTGTTTTCCACTCGTTCGATCGTCCTTGTTTTCCACTCGTTCGATCGAAACAGCAAGAACTCGTTCGATCGCTACGTCTTTTTTAACACTTTTCGAACCAAAACAACAAGAACAAAGGAAAAACACGAGATCGTTGATTGCTAACAAGATGGTTTGAATGATATTAGATTAAACATACACCATCTTTGAATCAAGAATCAAAAACAAACAAATAATCATAAACCCCTTTTTTTCGAAATCAATAACAAAAAAAATACAAACCAAATCAATACATCAATCTTGTAGGCTCTTGATACCAATTGTAGGATCCCTTGATCATTTCATGTATGAAGCACAAGATCAATGGCACAAAAGATTTAAACAATGAAGAACTTTTGATTGAAAGAAACAAAAAAATTGCTACAAACCCTTAATATGAAAAATGAAATGGAGAAGCTAACCTAATTTTGACTAAACTAGGTGTATTTATACTAATAAGGATTTGCCTTTGAGGGCTTTCTTTTTGGGCTTTTTACATCTTGGCCCTTATACATAATAAACATTAAATAACATAGTCTTTCGAGCTAGACTTTTGTCTTGTAACTTCGAGTGACCGAAGCTTCTTTGTTTGGGTCCATTTATGTGAACCTAACAAAAACACCCCTTTAAATTTTAATTTCTCATTTTTACACTACCAAAGTTTGAATTAAGCTAGAAAAAATAAGAACAGATAAAGCATTAAGCATTTAAAGGACAAATAAGCTAAAAATTTTTAGAAATAAGCACTGAATTAAGCTGAACTGAAACAAGCAGTTATAAAAGGAAAATGGACAAATTTGCATAAAGAAACTTTAACTGAAATTTCATATAACTTAAAAAGATTACAAGGTTTAAAAACTTAAAAGACAATAAAACTAAAACATAAGCTTCAAAATTCTAAGCTAAGCTACTCCTAAAAGCTACACTACACTAGATAAGCTATTCTACTCCTAGATGGTTCTTTAGACTTGTGCTTCTTCTTCTTTATATAAGCTGCCAGTTGTGCTTCTTGTGTGAGAGATGTCTTCAAAAACTTCTCTTGTGCTTTTTAAAATCAATCCCAACCATAGAAATGGCCTTGGAGCCCAATCCATAAATCTTGGCCATTGATTAATTTTTGGCGCCCAAATAGTCACTTGGATTGCCAGCGTGTCAAAATAGACAACTGGTAAGTCACATGGGTTGTAGGGTTGGGGATGGGAATGGATTTGTTTGGGGTGAGGTAGGGTTGAAGATTGATGGTGATGGGGTTTTTGGTGGGTAAAGGTGGGAAAGGGTTTATTGTTTGACTAGGTTAAAAAAAAGTAACGGATGTATGGTTTAAGGATGGATGGCAAATTTAGCCCCTTATCTCGTATAGTTGTGTTACACCCACAGTCCTTGTGGTGAAATAAGTTTAGGGATTTAACAACTTCAGTCCCTGAAGTTATATACTTCTTTTGCACCTACAGTCCTTGGGGACTAACGACATAAAGGTTAAGGGTGTTGTAGCCTTAACGGTTGTTATAAGGGATTGGGCCTAATATATTTGTTTTGGGTCGTGCTTATATTAAAATGATTTTGGGCTTATTTGGTCTTCATGTAATACCTTAATGGGCTGACCCGGCCTATTAGATGGGTGCGGGTTGGCCCATTAAGTATTTCTTCTGTTTCAGATTTGACTTTGACTTGTTGACCTTTTGGGTTGACTTTGACTTTGACTTTGACTTTTTCATGCTTTTCTATTCCGTGCTCGGTTTTGTCCGTTTTGGCTTGATTTTTCGTACTTTTGTCGGATATCCGTTTCCTGCACAATATAAGTGAAAACATACAAATACAATGTATTATTGGTACGTTTTTGGTCGTTTAAGTCCGTTTTTAATGGAAAATGGTATATATAAGTAAAGACATACCAAAATCCCCCATACTAAGATATTGTCATGTCCTCACGCAATGCTATAAGTACACACTTAAGAAAACTAAGAATCTCAATCCCTCTCGACTAATAACCTCAAAAAGTAGCTAAGTGTTCATCAATGGGAATTAAAGAATCATTAGTTTTGAAAAGCCTAGTTTTTTGCCATTTTTTAAATATATACACTTATTCTCACACATATTTTTTTTTCTTTTTCTCATTTTTTTGTACTTTTCATGCTTTTCTTTTAGCAACTAACTAGAAAGTTTGACTTTCGTTATTTTCATAACTTTTAGGGTCATAGAACAAGAAGTGCCTATAGAATAATCTATAGATGTCCAAAGGATAAATTCATCGTCCCCGATTTTTCACTTGTCCAAACTAAGCTTAAAACGAAATCACCGTTAAATACAAGTTAAGATGCTAACACTACTCATATTTGTAACTTGTAAACTTTTCACTCCCGACAATTATTTTATATTAAGTTAATGTGTCATTTCTAATTTCAACCACGGATCAATGTTTTGCAAAATTTCTATGCTTCACGTTCACCCGAGATAATGAGTTTGAAGGCAGGATCATCCCATGTAGCAACTTATCGTCTCGGCACATACCCAAACTTGCCGGCTAAATGACCAGGGTTTTGACAACCCACAAAGACAGTATCGGGACTCACGGGACTTGGTTTCAATAAACTCTTAGGTTCCGTTTACAAATAGCTTATTTAATGAATAGTCTTAGTTTGAAGCTTATTTAAATTTAAAAAAAAGATTTCTCCCTATATTTATTTAAATCATATTATAGCACTTAAACGATTAACATTGCCATGATACCATTGAAATCCTCCGACCTCTTTGAAGGCTGCAACACGGTTGTCGAAGCCAGCAAGATGCAGCAAACTTTTATCAGTCTCGGATTATTATTCTCACTATGGGCCTTTTTTAGAAGGCTGCAACATCGGTTGTGAGCCGGCAAGATGCAGCAAACTTTTATCAGCTCACAGTTTATATTAGTGTTACCTCATTCATTCATTTTTTTTTATTTTTCATTTTTTTTTATTTTACACTTTATATTACCATGATATATAGAGAAAATTTCTTTTTAGAAAATTTAAGTATAAATTTGAATTAAGACAAAAATTATTGCTATCAACTACATTTCAAATTCAAAAATTGTTGGTTTAAGTTTATTTTCAAAAATAGCACGTATTATTAGTCCGGTTAGGAGCTTATGGGAGAAAAAGCCACAAATTACACACATGAGCTTGTAAGATTTCCAAATAATCTTTATTTAGCATCTAACTCATAATTAACTCTATCATTTCTCGTTCTTCGCAAATTTAAAATCTTTAATAAAAAGATCCATGAATGCTTAGTCTAAAAGTTAAGGAACAAGCTAGAGCTCAGCACGCTCGATGGAGTCAAAATTTATTCTTATTCTACCCAGCGGGAAAGTCAAAATTATGACAAAACACTTATTTTATTTTTGAAAATTTTAATTTTTTTCATTTTTTTGGTATTTTGGTGGTAAAAACGGGATTACGTGAAAACAACGACTGCAGGCATAATCAAATCGATAGATCCCTCCCCATACTAGAGTTGAACATTATCCTCAATGTTTAAACAAGGGTCTCTACGTAAATCTAAAGCCGTTTATTAAGTGTGCTCAAAGATAAACGTTAGTCGATAAGATTGGATATTGGATTCCCATAATCATGCTAAGGATTGAAACTCGAGTGAACGAAGGACAAAACCACGAGCACGAGAGGCTTCAAAATCCAGGGCAATCCTGGACATACAACAAAAACCACAAAACACGAGAAAGAAAGAGGCGAGCCTCCTCACAACACACTTATTCATTACTACTATTAAGATAAGCATGGGTTGCCACCCACGAAGCGCTTATTTTTGTTAACCGAGTCTTGAGCCTGACTCGATCCCCCATACTTGAGTTGGTCAAGGGGGATAGAAATGGAGATATGGAACATCCAAGATAGGACTGTCCCCTCCATGAGTCATCATCGGGCTTTCAGAAGGAAGCGGGAAAGTTTTAAAGCCACGATGAGATAAGAGATGAACTTTGTCCTCATTTTCGGATGAAAATGGAAGCAAAGTGTCAATTACTGGACAAAGGGTGGGTTGGGTGGTTAAAAGTCTAGGCACATGAACATAAAGTTTAGAAATATCACCCACCACTTTGGCAGTCAAAACTCCCGTATTGGGTTCAATTTCATCATCATCCGGTGGTTTTGCAGGCGGACGAGGGGATGATGGATCATCAAAATGAAATGACTCATTTTCAGGAAGTGAAGGGGAATCATTGCTAAGCAATTCTTCAAGGAAAAGGATGTCCCCTTCAGAGTCATAGTCATCATTCTCAATGCCCGGTGGCATCGAGTCATCCGGAGTAAGAAATAAATCGATCTCCTCCATAAGAGAGTCACTATCCTCAACGGGGATAGGAGATGGAGAGAAAGATTCGATTATAGCATCAGGATTTTCAGAATTAAATTCTTCCGGGGGTCGAGGAGATGAATTATCATACAACAATTTCTCAACAAGATGAATTTCTTCCTCAGGATCAAAGTCGGCTTCATTAATTCCTGGTGGAATTAAATCAATATGAGCGAGTTCACCGGAGAACTCCTCGAGAAGAGAATCAAACTTAGGAGAAGAAATAATCAAAGTGTCTCGATTAAGCAAGGATTCTATAAGATCAGACTCTGCATTAAAGTGATGCGGATCTATCTTAGTAGAAATGATTTCTTCATCAGAAAGAGGGTTCGAAAAAATTTTAAAATTTTATTTCGGAACGTCCTCATCAAAAAATGACTTGTCATCACTAGAGGAAAAATCATTGTCAGCATCAAAGAGATGATTAGAGACAGATGTAAAATCATCACAAACGGGCATATTACACTCACTTTCAATATCGGATAAATCCTTGGATAAATCCTCGGACTCACTTGGGGTTGGGACA
This sequence comes from Tanacetum coccineum, assembly GCA_026074375.1. Taxonomy (NCBI): domain Eukaryota; kingdom Viridiplantae; phylum Streptophyta; class Magnoliopsida; order Asterales; family Asteraceae; genus Tanacetum; species Tanacetum coccineum. The sequence continues at coordinate 55,973 of BQNB010000950.1, forward strand.
AGGTTCTCAACACTAGACTTTATTAATTCGTCCAATTTCATTTCCGGAATAGTGCTAAGATGCTCATCCCCATACTTAGAGAGTCCGTAATCAAAAAGTCGGGTGTGATTGCATCAAACGAAGTCCTTTCAAGAATTTGTTGAATTCTTTTAACTTCATCTGGAAAAAGTTCCTCGTCAGCATCACCATCATAGAAGATGTCGTGATTATGATAGATACGTCGCGTAAGCTCGGAAGGATTAGTAATAATAGTAGCACTTTTGGTCAAATGAATAGTATAAGTAGTAGACGGAGTGCTCATATTATCATAGTCAGCATTGTAAAAATATAAGATGGGTGAAGGCTTGGAAGGATCAGTTGCCTGTTCTTCAGCTAACAATTCTTGTTTTTCCTCAACTGCCTGCTCTTGTAAAAGAATAGCCTTTTGCTCACGTAGTTGACTCATTATTTCACAATAGGATTGCATCATTGTTTTTAATTCATTGATACTTATCTCTTCAGGAGGTTGATGAATGACGGTATACTGCGGGGGTTGAAATTGGTCAAAACCGGAAGAATTTTGATTCATTGGTTGACACTGAAAACTCATATGAGGACCCCCGCAGTTTTCACAATAAGGCTCATCGAAGATCAATTGATCACATTGAAAAGTCTCATGAGGACCCCCACAACGGGTACAACAAAGATATTATGGAAGACTTGGTGAAGTTTGTGGAAAATTATCAAAGTTTTGATTGAAACACGGGTCCTGATTGTAGACAAACGGGACTTGAGGTGGACAATCGTAACCATAATGAGCATCGTTTCCACAAAACTCACAAGAATACGTCTCGTACTGGGGCTGGTTATACGAAGACATGTCGAAGAATTAAACAAATAAGAGGGTAAAGAAGATAAGAATTAAACTAATAAGAGGATAGAGAAGATTATTTATGGCAAAATACATAAGAGAGAAAAATATTTTTGGTAACCGATAATCGAACAAGTGTACGGTAGCTCTCTAGAAAACGCACAAAGAAGCGGAGGAGCGGGTAAGCGCGAAGCGTTTTAAAAACCTTCTCCTTTCGGGTCGAAGTTCGTAGGATCGACCCTCCTTATACCTCTCTTATAGTTTGTAATCTAAAGGTGAGCCGAAATCACAAGTGACACAACGGTTGATTTTGTTGTTTTTCAATTTTTTTTGGAATTTTTGATTACTTGATAATAGAAGAAAATATTCACAAATGAAAGCGATAACTTCACGGGGAAGGGTCTTCAAACACTAATCTTCAAAAGTAAACACGATAATCGCACACACCTCCCCGGCAGCGGCGCCAAAAATTGATTTGAAAAAATTCCTTACTATATATATAATATAAATAAGAAGAATTCCCAAAATATCAATTAAGAAGAGTGAGTAAGTATTCCAAGAGGGTTTTAAGAAGGAAAATTGCTTTTAACCAAAGCAAAATCCAAAACCTTCCCGGGTCGTTTCCCGACGAGGCGTGAATTGAAAATCGAGGTTAAGTTCATGATCGCGTGTTTGAATGATCAAATGTTTGATTTGGATTCTATTTCTACTAATAATATGCAAAAACAAATAACGGAAAGCAACAATTAAAAGCAATTAAAGATTTAAATGAAAACGATAACGGGATCCTAAAAACGCAACCTAAAACCTAAATTATCAAATTTAAACCCTACAAATGCAAATTTAAAGGTCCTAAATGATAAAAGAAATTTTTTTTAAAAAGAATTATATTTTTTTGACTTTTATTTTATTTATTATGAATTAAAAACTGGTTTAATCTAAAAAATTAATTAAAAATACTAAACTAATTTATGGGGGTGGGTTGGTGACGTTGTTGGGGGTGTGTTTGTTTTATGATAGTGGTATCTTGGGGGTTTTTTTGGCGGAGGAGAGGGAAGTGTGAGGTCTTTGGTTTTGGAGGAGAGAGGTTTTGGGAAGGAAGAGAGGGGGAGGGTGGTGGGAGCTGGACGGGAAAAGGGTGGTGGGGCAGGTGTTGGGGGGGCGGGAAAAGGGGAGGGTTTACGACAGGCGGGGAGGGGGGTCGGAAGGAGAGCTTGAGGGGGGTAGCGGTAGAGCGGAACTAGGCCGGAGGCTTATTATTCGACTTCTCGTTTCTATTCTTTATTTTTTCTTTTTTTTCTTCGTTTTTTTTGGAGCTCTAGACTCTATGAGTAAGAAGTAACTAGGAATGTAATTTGAAATGAGAGTAATTATGAATCTTGAATACAGAGGGAGATAGAATATCTTTTTTCTAGGTTTGTCTCTCTTACCTTCAAAACACATAATTCTTTTCTAGTGAAACTCTTAATCCGGATGCGAAATTTAAAGAATTTTTATACTTTTACAAAATATTACACGGATTTGATTTTAATCGTTTTCTTAATTTTTTTTTTAATTTTATGGAGGAACTGCCCCGGAGGGTGTGCGGTTGGGCAAGCCAGCGGGATAGGCTGGGCAGCCCAAAAAAAAGAGCTGGCTCTGGTGGTTGTGCCTGGGGCTTTTGGCGTCCAAGTCCAGCGGGGTTGTTTAAACATTGCACAGCGCTGCGCCCAAAAAACGGCGCTAGACCAAAAATCACCAATAAAATTAGCCAATAAAAAAGGGAGGGCCTAATACTAAAAATAGGTGGCCTGTGTCAGTAAGCGTGCACGGAGGGGCGCATTCACTACACACTTTTTTTTATTAATTCTTTAGTGTTCATTTGTTGTTTATTTTTTTTTTTTTTTTCTTATCTACTCATATTTTTTTTTTATGTTATCTTTATTTTTTTGCTGTTTTTATCATTATTGTTTTATTTTTTTTGGTATGTTTCTTTTATTTCATATATTTATGGTTATTGTTTTTATTTTCTTTTGGTTTGTTTTGCTTTTTGTGGTGAACTAATGTTGTTTTATATATTTTGTTATAATAATTTTATGAACTAATATTACCCATATCAATAATAGATGGGCGCGTTTGTTTGCGTGAGTGTGAAGGGAGTGGAGTATTGAGTGTTTGTTTGGTCTGTGAGATGGTGTGAGTAGTGTGGTGAGTTATTTTATTCAATAAAGTGTTAAAGATGGGTTTGTTTTTTTTTTTTTTGTGTTTGGTTGTAGTTTTTTATGATAGTGGGTAAGAATGAGGAGTAATGTTAAATTCTTTAGGACCAAAAGTAAAATCCCAAAAGAACACTTCACGGGTCGTTTACCGATGGTGGGCGTTGTGATTTGAAAAATCGAAGGGTTTAAAGATCGTGTGATTGCTGTTGTTTGAGATGTATTCTATATGGATGTTGATTTAGTTTCTAATTTATACTGAATAATCATGCAAAAAACGAGGGTTTAGGGAGAGGAAACTAAAGCGAATTAGCGATATTAATGGACTTAAACAGAAAATAAAGTAGAAAAAAAAAAAATAAAAAAAACGTTCTAAACGGGAAATTAATAACGCATGACTTAGAAAAAACCTAAATTATACAATTTTAAACCCAGAAATGCAAATTTAATTTTTTAACAGTCCTTAAATGGGACAAAAAGAAAATTTAAAAAAAAAGGAAATTAATTTTTCTGACTTTTAGTAATTTTTTAATGAATGTAATTTAAAACAGTATTTGGTTTTTTTATCTAAATATATTATGAAATATACTAAACTAATTATGGATAAATATGAAAAAAAAATGTAAGGAAAAGTCTTTTTAACTGTGTTTAATCCTATGGAACAAATAATAGGGTTTCTCACACACGCTTATCTAAATAAGCTTTGTATAATATGCAAAAGTGGTGGTTACTATGAAGCGTTTGTTTTTTTTTTTTTTTTTTTTTTAATTTTTTTTTGTGTTTTTAACTGCATAAACAAGGTTCTTTTATATAATTAATAGTGCAAAGAGTTAACATGATAATTATAGTCCCAGGGCAAGTTAGTGTTGTGTTTTTCGTGTTGCAGGTTGTCTGAGTATCGTTAAATGGTAGAGGTACAGGTTGACCCCTTGTGTTTGATTGTGAGCCCTCTTTTGAAAACAATTTTTTTTTTGATAAATTTTCTTTTTGAAAAAACTAAACTTAAGCTAAAAATAAGCAACTTTAATAAAGATACTTTGTAATAGAACTTATTAATAAAGTAGATTAAGTATTAATCAACAATGGCGGCGGACAGTTTAGGTATTAATGATAAGTGTCATTAAGCTAAACGCATGATTTGGCTTTTTGGGACTAATACTTTAAGCAATTGAAATCAAATTAAGCTAAAAAAATCAGACCCCTAAGCCTAACTATTAAGCAACTACTGTGATTTTAAAATAAGCTCTACATATAAGCAAATATATATTAAAAACTACTAAGGAAAGTTTACCTTAGATGAGGTTTTAAAAGGACAAGTAAAGGATCTTTTTACGCTACTTTTAGGGAGCTATTTGCACAAGGCTTAAACTAATAACCTTCAATACAGATGTAAACACTATACTAATAAGGTTCAAATAAGCAAAAATTTAGCAAGATACTCTAAAAATATAATGCTAGAAAGCTAGTTGAATAACTGATTAGGATACTCATTTTTTTTTGGCTTTTTGGTTTTTTTAAAGGAAAGAATAAGCTACTGCATTGCTTATGATTTAAGCTAGTCCGTATATGATGACTAAATATACAAAATTAGCTTTAAAGACAATTAAGCTTAATACAACCTAGTGAGCTTTATTCTATCCATACTTAGTCATCAAATCATTTTTAATCATACCCTTAGATTTGCGTATTGATAAATTGATCCTTTTAGACTTGAAAGATTTTTGGACTAACCAAAATGTACAAAAGTAAAAACATGCATAAATCATTTATAGCATGCGCAAAATGGACTTAAAATAAACATGCAATGGGCATCTACAAGCACTTAATCAAATTTTAACTTAAACAAGCTTAATTTCACTTAAATCTTCACAAATTCAATCCTTGGTTATCATAAACCTAAAAGTAGATATTAAGACTTTGAAAACTTAAGGGAGATAAAAAAATTGACTAAACTAAAGCTAGTTAAAAATGACTTAAGACCCAAAAATATATTACAACTAGTTTTGGACCCTATTTAGGAACCATTGTGCCCAAACAACTTTTAAAACTATTAAAATTATTTTATGTTAAATAGATTTGAAAAGACTTAAGTAATGAAAACAGATTAAGTATTATGCAAATTAAGGCTGAATAATAATAATTTATCACTACTAAGAATCTTTTTATAAGCTGTACTAAGTAAATAATGGCTGATTATTACTTTTTTTTTATTTTGGGTCATATTTTTTCTATAACTCACATGAAAAAGACTAAAAAATAAAGCTAAAAACTCATTATTTAAGACATATTAAGCTACTAGAAACACAAATAAGCCACAAACATAAGCAGATAAGCAATAATATAGCTGAATGCAAGAAAATAGAAAGAAGCTATAGAAAAAGGAAGTATTGGAACTTACTATGCCTTTGACTCAAAACACGGCTATCCAACTGCGCGAGGAGTTTTCTTACAGAGCTCCAGCTTGTTTAAAAACTTGCTGGTAAACCCATAAGCTCATCCATTGCTAGCTTATCATCCATAAGCTTAAACCAAAGATTTGAGTGTATGAAACAGAAAAACTCAGTTAAGCTATTGACAAGCTTAACTGAGTATTAGTGAGTTTAAAGAGATTTTAAGAGCTTATAAGAATGGACTTGAAAAACAGGTTTTAATAATAAGTAATGCCTAAGAGTATAACATGATTTACTATTAAAAATTAAAACTGAAATTTCATTAAAACTTTTTAAAGATTACAATGCTTGAAACAAAATACAATAAACTGATTAAAAAAAATAGTAAAGTACAATAAAAGAGTTATTTATGAATTTACTTTAAAAGCTACTATAAAAACTAGATATTCTTGTTGTGGACAAATGGCCTTCTCTTTTATAGACGGGCTGAGAAAATAGCTTGTTGCTACTTGTGTTTGTTGTTGGAGGAGAATGTAAGCTTTACTACCAAAGCACATTGATTCATCTTGCTCTCCAAGTTCTTGAATTATAGCCATTGATTCGTATTGTCCAATAAGAACTTATATTTAGGATTGCAAGGTGGCTTTTGTTTTCATTTGGTCTTGGTAGGGTTTGAAGTTTAGGGGTGAATGTTTGTTGATGTTTGTTATTTTACTCATTTTTGTTGTAGTCTGGTAAAAGGATTTAAGACGATAGTACTGAATAGTAGTTTAGGGCGGCGAAAAGTTTTTTTGATTTGCGGGATTGGTGATAACAACTGTTACCATGTTTTAGTTATTTGTTTGCACACAGTCGTAGTTCTTTTGGGACTGACACTGATTAGTCCTTTTTAGACAACGGTTGCAAATGTTTTTAAGGACCTTTGGTTGTAATGAGGGTTAAGGGTGTTTAAGGGTTTTGGCTTTTGAATGGCGTAGGGTAAGGTTTTGGAGCTTTTTAAGGGTGTTCCTAAAACTTATTTTAAGTTTATATTAAAATCAAAGGCTTAATGGGCTGTCTCAGGTCTCATGTTAATATGTGGTACGCCGGTTGGGCCCATTTTAGATTTTCCTTCGGATTCGAGCTTTGTCTTGGATCTTTGACTTTGGACTTTTTGCCTTTGACTTTTGACCGCTGTGATTTTTCCACGCTCTTTCATTCCCGTGCTCCGGTTTTGTCCGGTTTTGGCCTTGATTTTTATTACTTTAGTGGAATATGTCCGTTTTACTACTCACAAATATTAAATCATTAAAACAACACAAATACAATGTATTTTTGGTATAATTTTGGTTATTTTCAGGCATATTTGTATAGGAAAAAAGGTAGTGTATTAGGCACCATACCAGGCGAGGATTTAGAAGAAATATAAATTACACGAAACAATTATAACCAAAATGATTATTTGAGTAAAAGACATTCATTGTGTGTTTGTGTTTTTGTTTATTTAACAAATACAGGACTTTTACGAAAAGGTATAAAGTTCTTCGTTAACGTTAACGACGGCATCTTACGAAAAATACCGTTTTCAAAATAGTTATAATTTTTTGAAAAAGTATTCCATGTTAGGTAAGTTTGTATTTTCGAGGACGTTAATACCATCTCTTATATTTTCTAAGTCCATACTTCTAAAAACGCCCTGACGAAACCTAGACGCCTACCTTCCACGTCTATCTCACTAGAAACATATTCTTTTTGAAGTTTTTGTTTTTTGAAGTCACGACACTTCCGAACGTCCAATTGTTGTCTATATAGTAGTTGTTAAGTCCATTTCACACCTAAACGCTCTAAGGTATCCTAAACGTCTAGTTTTCCATTTTTAACTTAGCTAATAGCTTGGGTTTCAGTGGTATTTAGTACTTTCCTTTTTTTGATTCCTCAATTTGCTTTTTTTGAAAATATGTTCTTGACTTTTACCTATGTTTTTTATTTTATTATATAAGTATTACTATATGTTTCACCAATGTTTTGAAAGCTCAAACAAACCCGAAAGTGTTTGAAAACCCATTTTTATATCCCAACCAGCAACCACATTTAAAATCTCCTGACATGGTTTCGCAATTCTTAAAATGGCCATAACTTGGTCGTTTTAAGCCTGTTTTTTGACGTTTTTATTTAGCCGCGAAACGATCGAGTGGGGAAACCATCTAGAATGCTTATTCGTAAGATCTGTAGAGTTTTATGCAACCTTTAAAACATTTTTAAACACCTCTTAACCCACTTATAAATTTCAGACATCTTGCACACTTAACCAAACGCTTTCAAAAATCAACCCAAACTTCACAATAGTCTCTAATCTAATCTAAACCCCATTCACAACTAATCCAACATCAAAACCACACTTATATCTAGCCTAATCCCATCCTCATCATCATTTTTAGGACACTAATCACCATCAACTACACCTAATCACCTTAAGTATACAAAAGAATGTATTTTAACATTCGTTTTATTTTGTTCATGTAAAAACTCATTTTATTTCCTTTTTGTTAAATCTCAACACTAACACATGATTATGGATTTCTAAGCAAGAACATACCTCAAAATGAATTCAAAAGGCAAAGAGCTCCAACGTAAGAGCTTACCTTAGATGAAAGAAACTCAAGTAAACGAAAAAAGACTATATAGCTAAACCATTAATCTTGAAAAAACCCATTTAATACATGAAACCAAAACTTTTTTATTCTTGAAGAGAAACCCAATCCACCCAACCCCCCTCACAATTCAAACAAATAAAAAAAATTCCATACAATCACATTAATGTTATCAACCATATAAACATTCCTCCACACCAACCCAAATTAATTATTATAATTACTATTTTAAATTTCCAATAATCTTTATTTCATAAACCCACAACTCTATTCAACATATATATAAAAAACCCCAACTACTATCCTACCTTCAAACAAAAAAAACACCCTTAAAAAAATTTAAACCTTTAACCAAATTCTAATACCTAATGCTAATAACCATCAATATTTACAATATATATAAACCCAAATAAAATTTAATTAACCAATTTCTCCCCCCCATCCTTACCACTAAATTAACTCCCATTATCCATAACAAAACAATATACAAATAAAAACACATTCATACACCCAAAATTACCCCAACCCCTAACTATCAAAAATATAAAAAAATAAAAAAACCCTATAATAAGCATATACATCATTAAATTCATCAAAATACCCCTCCAATAATTTCATTCCCCTTTCCTCACCAACTCCATAAAATAACTCCCCCATAATTTCAACTAACAAAAACCAATATAATAATACAAACAAATACAATACAAACAAATTACCCCAACCATAATATTCAACAATATAAAAAATAAAAAAAAACATTATGGACATGAGTAGCGAATCATATCTCATAGCGTTACTAGAAAGATTACCACAATGTCCTCCACCATCAACAAATCACCAATTCAAACCACTCTAAATAATCTAATAGAATTGAATCCCTCGCCCGCCACTCACAAGAGATCAAACGCCACACTCTACACCTACAACTCCCTCCCCCGCGCATAGAATACACTGTCAAGTACTCAAATCCTGTCTAGTTAATTGTTGAGTAGATGAGTTCCCCCTTGTAAAGATGCATCCTCCCACAAGAAAAGAGGAACTACTCGAACACTTGATACCCCTCCTCCCTATCTTCCACGCAGACTCTGAAGAGTCCTACAGATTCCCAAGACGTCACTCCCCCAATAAAAACCCAGATAACACACTCCACACCTCTCTCAAATATCAATCTCTACTACTACCCATACTACTATCTCCTATCCCTCCTCCAAGACCGTAAGTCCACTCAAAAAGAGAACATCAGAAATACCACTAAAGTAATGATTGAACGAAAATTATACCCTCATAGTGTATAATATAGTGTCACTCAATAAAGATGATATCCCTCCCTCAAGTAGACTCAGTATATCTAGTGTTAGTACCCTACCCTATAACTTATCCACTACTATCAAGCCTGTTAAACGTAGACATCTATATGAAGAGCGCCATTTAGATGTAATGCTCACTCTAGTATAACGATGACTAGAAGAATATGTGTGACTATAAGACGTGTCGCAGACCTTTGACTCTGTAAATTGTGTGTGTGTAGCTAACCAAGCCACCCATCTATCTCTCAGATAAATCACATACCACCACCTAAGACTACCTCTCTCACCTCCTACCAACTATGTACAACACCTCTGAAATAATGTACCATACGTCTAAAGAACCATCACATAGCATATAACACAATCTCTAGTATGACTACAACAGCTGTGACACTATACCCAAAATAGTACATAGCCATTATTAGAATTCAATCATGAAAGTAAGTAAAGAAAAATCATACAATAGAAATACTGTTGTCGGTCAGAACACATAAGCCATACATGAGAATGATGTTATTACTGTCAAGACTAATGAGTTTCGTTGAAATAAAGCTCTGATGTTACCACATAATAGTGTCCAATAGTACCAACTAAGTAGATGAGTAAAAAATAAAATCATCTATAATGACCAAAGAAGCTAAGTTCGACATACATGCATATTTACACAATAAGTGAAATATAATAAATATGCAAGATCTGCTAATACATACTCCACCTTCTAAGAGATATAGAGTGATATTAGTCAATGAGTGTAGTGTAGTAAACTAATTAAATGTAATGTAATATTGCTAACAATCACAAGGTGTTAAATGAGTATAGTAAAAGACATGTTTGCTAATATAAGTCTGAATGATCTGAGATTCACAAGGAATTGTTGTGTGACCGAATAAATGTGTTGTTGAGTTTGAATGGAAATCATGTCCTAATTAAATGTGATGTAGTAACTTATAGACGTGTACGCTCGCTAAACTCTAATTATAGTGCGTGGAGGGTTGTAGTGGTTGTTAGAGCAATGTGCGATGTTTAATTAATGTGCGCTAATATGCTTCTCTTGTCGTCTACCCGGTAAGTGTGATCTAACAAGAAGATAGCTCGTGAGGAGGCTCTGTGGAGATAGTGGCGCGCGTGTTTGTAGAAAGTATGTGGAGGGTCAATGAAGTGTCGCTCAGAAGCTCTGTGAAATAGTGTTGAGACTTACACTTGAGAATGACTCTCTTGCTAGTCTACTGTTATATTATTATGTGTGATGATAGAGTCTAGTGTTGTGAGAGCCTTTGTGTTCCTCACTCTAGTGCAGTGTGAGCTCTCGGAGGTGTGCTCTAGTTTAAAGCGGATGCTAGAGCGCGTCGATGCTGACGTGCGTGTTGTGTGTGAGTAATTGTCTCTGTATAATGTCTGTTTGTTTGAGGGTGAAACACTCTGCCTTGACTTGTGACGATGTTGCGCATTTCTCTTGGTTTGTTAGTGATGTGTGCGATTCGTGTGAGTCTTTGAGTGTTGTGATGACACGCGCGATGTCATTTCTATCAGGATGAAACCGAGCGTTGCATTTTGTGTGTTTGCTGGAAGGCGATTGTCATCACAGTACGTTCCGCTTGTTGTGCGTTGCGTGTCTTGTCTGCATCTGTTAGGATGATGAAAGAGGTTCATGAAGTGGCGCTGCTGAGTATAGCGTGCTGTGACTGGTGTGGGAGAGAGATGTTGAAAATTAGATAGATATGTCTTGCTCTTTGATTTGGAGCGTGGGTGATGATCTTGTATGACAACCTCCTCTCCTGTTGGTCTGTGCTTCAAGTGTCTGCCTCTCTTATTTATCTCTATTACCCTGGCTTTTTCCTAATGTTACTACTGCTCTTATCTGTTGTTTTAGTTTTTTTGTATTTATTTTTTTTTTTTGTTTTTTTTTTAGTTTTTTTTTTTTTTTTTTTTTTCTAATTACGGGAAGAAATGTGGTGGGCTCTGGTTTTCCCACTTTTCTGCACATTAACACGTTTTGAGTGGGATAAATCTAACTTATAAATGTAAATAAAAGTTATAAGTATTATAATTGGTCCTTTTTTATTTTTTGATGTTGCTTTTTTGGTCTTTCTGGCTTAGAACAGGAATTGGGGGTGAAAAGAATTTTAGATGGTATGTGTTTTATTTGAAGAGGGATGGGTTCTTGTAATGGTTGTATATTTATTTATTAATTTTTTTTTTATGATACTCTAATACTATTGAGGAGTTCTTGGTAATAAGTGGTGTGGTGATTTTTTTTTTTTTTAGTACGTTTGTGTGGTGGGAATGCAATTATTTTGGGGATTTGGATCTTGAATTCAAATATTAGCTTTGGGTACATATTTTCCGAGGAAACTTTTCTTTGGGTTGATTTTTGGAAGGCAATACGCATATTTTTTCAAAATAATATAAGAGTATATTAAAAAGGGCCCCCTTTACTTTCGTTTGGGGGTGGTAATTTTTGATTTTTTAGGAGGTGATAGGGTCTTTTGACAAGGTGTTTGTGCGGGTTTAAAGTTTTGTTTGGTTTTTTACCTTTAATCATTATTATTTTCTCTGTTTATGTTGTTGAGTCGCGAGGAGGAGTGGGGCGTGTGTTTTATCAAGTGTTTGTTTGAATATGAATTGCTTTTATGGGGTATGGACAAGAAAACAGGTAATGGATAACAGTATAATTGATAGTTGGATGCTTCCCTATGATTCGAGTTGAGTTACCTTATCCTCTTAAATTGTGTTTTTCAGTTTGCCTTGCGAAGGTTGTTTAAGAAACATATCTGTTATGATTTTGAATATTAATTGTAATTTCTTATGGGTTCTTTCTTTTACTTCATTCATTAGATGAGGTCTTATATCTGCAATTAGAAGTCTCAATATTTTGTTCTAGAAGAGATAGCTACAGAGATGTTTGTTTTTTGCCTCTGGGTGTGATATATTGTGAGAAGTTATTTTAAATATAGTGCTTATGTTTACCATTTCTTCGTGTGGATAAGAGTTCTCACAGAGTTTGCTTATTTGTTGGTTAGTTTATCTGTTTAGTGGTGGGTTCCTTGTCATAGGATAAATTTTTTCTGGCCGTTGCTAGTGGCTTTTCTTCTTAATACTTGGAGAGGAGTTTTGGGTTGCAGATTTTAATAGCATTTATAAATTTAAAAATATTTCAGCGTAGTAATCTGAAATTTACTGGTTTAGGAACTTCATTGTTTTGTACCTATTTATTTTTTTTTTTTTTAGGGACTAAGGTTGGGGGTGGGGGGGGGGGGGGGGGGTGGTTGGGGTTTTATTTTGGTTTTTTGTATATTATTTGGAAAGGGTTTTGGGTGTTTGGTTGGCGGGTTGGTGGGTGGAGTGGGGGCAGAGTGGGGGGTGGGGTCTGCTGGATGTGTGGGTGGGGGTTTGGGGGGGTGAGGTGTTGGAGGTTGTTGTGGTTGGGGTGTGTGTTGGTTGTTAGTTTGTGGTTGGTTTGTTGGTGGTGGTAGGGTTGGGGCGGGGGGGGGGGGGGGGGGGGGGTGGGGGGGGGGGGGAGGGGGGGGTTGGGTGAGGGGGGCGGGGGGGGGGGGGGGGGGAGTTGGGGAGGAATCTGGGATGTTTGGTCACTGCTCTTTACTAGAGGGGGGGGGGTGGTCGTTTTTTGGGTTTTGGTACATTACTTTTGATTTTTTGCTGGGTGGGGGTTGTTTTTGTTTGGGGGGGGGGCGGGGGGGGGTGGGTTGTTGGGTGTGTGTGGGGTTTTTGTGGGGGGGGGGGGGGTGTGGGGGGTGGGGGGGTGGCGGGGGGGGTTTGGGGGGGGGTGGGGGTTGGGGGGGGGGGTTGTGGGGGGGGGGGGTGGGGGGGTGTGGTGTGGGGGGGGGTTGTTTGGGTTTGGGTGGGTGGGGGGGGTGTGGGGGGGTTTTTGATGTGGTTTGTGCCGGTATATTGATTTTTGCTGTGATTTTTGGAAAAAAAAAGAAAAAGTGTATGGAGATGGTAGTCCTGAGGGTTTGTAGAGTAAAAAGGAGAAAAATGAAAAACAAGAAAATTATGAAAATAAAAACAAAAAAAACATTAAAATAGAAAAAAAAAAGAAGAAAAAAAACAAAAGTTGCGGTCAAAACGCGTTAAAACGTCTTTGGTACCCAAACAAATGTTTTATGTTAAGAAGAAGAGTAAGAAAGAAAAACAAAGTGGTCTTGTATTTTTTTTTTATTCTAATAATTTTTTGCTAGGAAATAGGAAAAAATTCATCTTCTGGGGTGTTTACAGACATTTTGAACAATTGGCATAACTCTTATCTCTCTCAAATCAGAGACAAATAAAGTTGGAAAAAAAAAAAAAAAAAAAAGAAATTTGAAAAAAAATAAATAAAAAAAAAAAATGTAAGGGGCCATTGTGCATTGGTACTTTATTTATATATCAGTTCCTATTTTTTTCATAACTATTTTAAAATATTTTATAGGTTATTTCTAATACTAATTTTAAACCATTATACTTGGTTAGTAATGGCAAAAACACAAATTCTAATTTTTGTCTTGTTTTGTGATTAGGGGCCCCAGCCCAAAAAACCTAAAGCACAGATTTCATGACTTACACTGATTAGATACTTACCAAGAATTTGAAATTTTTTTATTGATGTTCTTGTCATTTCCCATTTAGAATTATATTAAAGTAGGCCCCTCCTAATAGGATGACGCTATATTTCAATATGATTGGAAAAATTCTCTGATTATCTAATGCAGTTTTTAACCTATGTTTGATGTGATGATGGTTTTATTCTTGAATATTATGTCTCTTTAGATTTTGTTCTTAAATGTGTTAAAGTGAATAGGTATATAGTTGCCTTTGTGGAATAGATGTATATTTCTGTATAAACCAGGATTTGAATCTGAAAATGTTTTTCTAGGGGGGTTTGGTAAACAGGTGTGGGAAGGATTGTATTACTGTAATGAACAAAGGTATTAAAAGTAATAATGGCACCCTTAGATATCAATGTTTGTTATCTCAACATGATTGGCACTACAGACTTTGGTTCATCTGCAGGGACCATGTTCTAATGTTCTAAAAGTACCTACAAATGATATTATAGATAATGTTGTTTGTTGTGACATTTGTCAGTAGGGGCTTTCCTAAAAAAAACTATATAATCTTTTCCTTTAAGTGGATCATACTTTAAGAGGATTTGGGTAATCTTGTTCATTTAGATTTATGGGGGCCTTATAAGGTGACTAGTTATGAGGGGTTCAGGTTTTTTTAAATGTTATGGATGATTACACTAGAGCAGTTTGGGTATACTGATTAAATCTAAAGATGAGGTTCCTCACTTCATAAATGTTTTCTATAATTTGGATTGAAAAATCAATTTATAAGGAAAATTAATAGTTATTTTAGATGTGGATAATGGTATGAGTTTGTTAATCAATAGTTCAACATATGTAGTGTAACTAAACTGTGTTCTAATAAAGGAATTATTCATCAAACTTCTTGTTTGTATACTCCACAACAAAATAGAATTGCTGAGAGAAAACATAGGCATCTTTTAAATGTTTTGTAGTTGTTGTGCGTTGTCGTAGGGACTTCTACACTGAGAAAATTTTTCTTTACTCATAGTAGTGCCACTATCGTTGTAGTGTAGTATAGGCAAGACTCGGGGTTGTTTATCATTCACTCGAGGAATAGGTTGGGAAGGCTTGATCACGGTCAAACAGAATTCTAAGGGTTGAGGGAAGATTCTTTTTGTATTTTTTGTATTTTATGGAAAGCAAGTAAATCATATGTTTGAGAGATTGGTTGGTTTTAGCTAATAAACTAAATATAATTCTACGCTAATGGTGTTAAAAAAACGACTCCTATTTATAAAAAAAACTAAGGTGCAGGGGTCTTGGACTTGTGTTTGTTGTGTGAGAGGGAAAGAAGTCTTCATCCCAACCTTCCATTCCATCTTTGGCTCCAAGCAATGCATCACATACCTTGATTTTGGTCCTTGTTCATCAACCAATAAGAAATGAGAGGATTGCCAAGGTGGAATTGGCAGTTTATAGTATGGGGCAAGGTGGGAAAATGATGGGTTTGTTTTGAGATACAAAGATCGAGGTGAGAGTGACAGGGATGATGAATAGTGATAGGTGGGATTGGTGGGAATTGGTTATATGGTACTGTTAGTTTGTTTTGTAATAGGGGTTAGGGGTAAAGGATGTAGGGTGCAAAGGGTAAATGGATGTAGGGACTAAACCTGTTAGTCCTTAAGGACTAGCAATGTTAGTCTTTAAGGACTAACGGTGCAAATAGTTAGAAGGGTGGTTGGCTTAACGGGGTTCAATGTGTTTTGGTTAAATGGGTTTGGGCTTATAATTTGGGCCGAGGGTAAGGGTTTTGGATTTAGGACTTTGGGCTTTTTAACTTATAAAACTTAATTTTAAGGGCTTAATGGGCTGGCCCGGCCCATTAGATGGGTGCGGGTTGGTCCATTTAAGATGCACACATCCTCGGCTTCGATCTTTGATTTTGACTTTGACTTTTCACGCTCTATCCATTCTCGTGCTTGGTTTTGTCGGTTTTGGCTTCGTTTTTGTCTTTTAGTGAATATCCGATACATGCACAATAAATAACACAAAACAAGCATATAATTGGCATTTTATGTCCATTTTTGGTCATTATTGGTCATTTTAGCACGTTTAATTAGGTAAAAGGTATGTGTAATTAAGCACATACCAATAACCAACCGCGAATACTTTATGCGGATGTGCCTAATTATGACAGAATTAGCATGTCTAGGTTTTAGGAAGAAGTACCGCCTAAATCTAGGAATGATATATCAGACAACAATAAGACAGTCATTGCTCATAAACAAACCTGCGTTCTATCGGATTAATCATGGTTAATACAGTTTCCTTACCATAGGCTTGAACCGTTCCTATATCCTCTGATTAATCTCTTCTGTGCATTAGAGTAGCTTAAGTAGAGTTAAGTCACCAACAAAACTCATGCCAGTCTCTCAGACTAAAAACCCCCCTTTATTAGTTAGAATTAGGTTTAAATTAGGTTTAGCATAGGTTTAACATAGAATAAAATAACTTAGATAACTAAACCTAGAATTAGTGATAGACATAAGAATTAGTTCTCGCTCTTAGTGATCGACACCCTACTTACCAACGAAACTACAACTGATCGGGTACACTGCTTGTTAAAGTGTTGGTTTAGGTAAAGTCGGAAAAATATAAATAGTAAAACTTGATACATAAAATAGCACCTACACGACGACACATTAAGTTTTTGGCGCCGTTGCCGGGGTACGAAACTTTAATTTTTATTTTTATCAGGTATTTTCAGTTTAGTTTAATTTAGAATAGTTTTGAATATTATTGCATATTGTATTTTTGCGTTTGTTTGTTTGCTTGTCTGCATTTAGTTTAGTTTTTATTAGTTTACTGCTTTTCTATTTAGTCATGTTGCTGCAATGAAACAGATAATCCAGGTACTACTATGGAAGAATATGTTCAGTTTGAGACTGAAAGAGCCCTTAGAAACGGTAAGGTTTATAACTGGGAAACTGCTAAGTATGGTATGGTGAATTGGTGTCTTGATGAAGTAGACATCGACATCCTAAGATTTTTTGAGCCAAAATTCCCAGCTATAGTTTATAATGATGCTTTGAAATTAAAACTAAACCTGTCTTTTAATCAAATATTTAACCATGGTATTTTCTTGGAAAATGAAACATCATCTCCCAAATCTATTTTTAAGGACCGCAAATCCAAGGCGGAAATAAAAACTTTAAGAAAAAGATTTTCTAAAAAGGAAAAATTCAACATCTTAAACATTAGTGAAGATCTATTTTCTTGTGATATACCTTCCACCAGAAATTTAGGATTTGGTAAAAGGGATGATTGTTACAAAATAAGGATGGAAAATTTTTCAAAAAAAAACCATTGATGCCTATGGGAATGAAACAAACGAGTTTCTAGGGATCGATAACGAACCAACCATTAAAACTTTCATAGTGGAAGTTTTCACCACAAAATTACATATCGGAACCACCTCTCGAAACCGGTATAACGACGGGATCTCTCTATGCCTATTCAAAAATTTATATATCCTGATTGGGATCCCGTTCGAACCTAAATTGTTTTATAAGAAAAAACTTGACGAAAGGGGATCTGATTAAAGATACGGTGTATCGGGAATTAACCTATACGATATCGATTCTTGATAAAGAATCCTATATCTGACGGTTACTGATACAACGTATTTACTGTTAATTATGGCGTATTCGCTGTAAACATATAAATACCCATCAGCACGTAAACTGCATGCATGATAATAACTCAACGAAAAACAACTCACTACGGCTGAATAACTCCAAAAGGATCTTTACTTTGCTTTATGTTTTGTCAATTTAATCTTAGGACGATGTCTGGATAGGATGGAGAATGAGTCTTGTAACAAGCTTACAGGGAAGTCTATGGAATTTGACTTGTCCAATAACGATTATGATTGGTTTAAATTTGATGCACCTATTGGGAAAGGATTCGATCAATTCTGCAAAAGATGGTGGGGAAATGAGGATATAAAGGAAGAACTAGATGATGGCAAGTGGAGTACTTATGTCCCCAATGATGAATGGAAGCGTTTAGAACTTGAGAAGATGCCTCCAAGCAATGCTAGCTATGAGTGTATCGGGGAATATGGGTTAATGATCAACGATGATGACTTGGAACACATGTTTGACTATTTGCTCGCCAAAGACTGCTCGTCCTTTATGGATGTTGAAAAGGAAGAAATGGAAAGAATGAAATCCATGATGATTGGGACACCAAGCGAGAGAGCGGAGAATCTTGATAATAAATTTGATGATTGGGCAAGAGACAATGGATTTATTAACACTAGTGGGTGTGATGATGTTGAATTAGTTAAAAAGTAAAGAAGCTGGAAGGAAAAAGTCTAAAATGACACCTTATCAAATACCCCTACACTTGGGATTTGTTTGTCCTCAATCAAATAGGCTTTTCTACCTAAACAATAACAATATGAGGGTCATTTTACCTACTCTTTAAAAGTATTCTACAGCACAACCTTCTAGACCTCGTAATTAAAAGCACAAAAGGTATATACTATCACCTCACATAAGTGTTTAGGGATTCTCTCTTTCACTCGGTTGTATAATAAATTATAACATATGGGGAAACAGAAAATCAACACTCATTACCTGTCATAGCATATAAATTACCATAGGCTTGGTAGAGGATTAAACCTCCACCGTTAGGTGCAAGTATTGTTCATTACTATCTAAGAGGTCATTTAAAGGGTTGTGGGTGTAGGTGTAAGATAACATATAAGGGAAATGGAAACGGATGGGATACATTTCTGTGGCTTTGGGTGAATTTGGAGTGGAAATGTTAGCTAATTATTTACACGAATACACATTGGTTTGGTTGATAAGCCAAGACTCAGACGAAGATCTACAAACTCTACACTAATCTCTTTCTTTTTTTCTCTTTTTTTTGAATAACATAATACATCACATGGGGTTTATAATACGTACCCCTACACTTAAGCTTTTACATGCTCGATATTTACAATCTAACTAATAAGCCGTATTGAGGTGGATCAAAATAACATGGAGATCATTTGACAAACATATGGGGGTATTGACTTAACTTTTCTTCCCTATTCTTTCGTGAAATAAATACTACCATGAATCCTAATAGTCCTAAAACTGTATATATAAGGATAAGGACTTAGCAACCGTGTACTCAAATAATTAACTTAGGTTATCACAATAATGTACTAAATGTGAGTACATATAAGGTAGTCTAAGTCTTTTTGGGTGTAACGATTGGTTTAAGGGTGATAATGCTCTTCATTAATAATCTAGAATCCACCAAAAAATTACAAGAACCGTGAAAAAGGATAGGCTCGAAGGGTTGTACTTGGGGTATCCTGCACTAATGATGAGTGCATGGCAAGGGTGTGGGATAGTTATATGATCGGTGTGACCATCATAACAATTACAGGTTTAAAACATGGGTTAGTTCTAATGCCTCTTATCAAGCAAATCCTAATACTTACTATGCGGTCTCGGGATGCATCACAATAACAAATTCTAGAATTTAATATGCTACCGGTATACTCTCATAATCCTAAAGTAACCGGTACCAATGTTCCAGAAAAGGCGACAAAACCACGCATAACATGATTGCTCACTCCTTAACTCGAACAAGCTAAAGGTATAATATCTAAGGGCGAACCTCACATTGTGGGGGTGGAATTTTGAGGGTTTTTGTGCTAGTAATATAAATTTCTATCCATGAGACGCTATTAATACTTGGTTTTCGTCGGTATGTGTCGTAAAAAATTTTTAATTTGGGTAAAAATTACCTCTTATGCTATGTTTTGATATATTACCCATCATTTTAAGTAACAAAGCAAATGACAAATGAAAGAATAGTTTCTAAGGCTTATTTCCCCTACACTTAAGTTGAACATTGTCCCTAATGTTCTATAGAAGTACCCGTAAGAACGAATAAAGGGAAAAGAAAACAAGGAAAAGAAACTAGTAATCCCCTGGTTTACTCAATAATGGAGAAGAAACATGCGATAACTAATTAAATCGTCCTCCAAGAATCATCCAATGAAAGCATCCTAAGATCTTCCAAGCTTCTTCTCATCAAATATAACCTGTAATCAAAGACAAAGATAGCTACACCAAGCATAAAATGTGCGTTAGACATATATACAATGTGAATTTAGGGTTCGACTCGATAGATAGGATGAGAAAATTGTTAAATTCATTAGGTTTTGCAGGTTTATAACAGAAGAATACATATTTTAAATGTTGTGCAAGTTTTATTTTCAAAAATAATTAAAAATTTTGAGTTTTCTAGACCTACCTGGGCGTTTGACGCCCCCGTCGGGATTGGTTTGTTGACCCCCGTCACAGGGTGTCGGTAAATGGGTGAAGGCGTCACGTGATAATCGTGACGCCATTAACTGTCTGTGAAACATGAAATTTTTATTTTTGATGAAAATTTTCTGCACTTATTCAATAGTTTATTCCTGTTTAAATATAGGTTGCCATAAAATGAGATTTCCCACAATTCAATCATATGAACGCGAAGTAATATAAACCAATTTATTTAACATGTTTGAATTTGGCTCAAAATCCGGATAAATTCCCCTACACCCTTTTTATTTGCAAAATACCTATTGATTGAATTAAGGACGAGGTTAAAGGATCAAACAATTATCAGAAGATTCAAGATAGTTCAAACATATAATAAAACAAACTATATAGAATTAAAACACATGGACACTTCCTAAATAATGGGGGTGGGAAAAGTAAATTGGCGTTGCTCCCAAGAAGCGCTGGTCTTTACTTAACGAGTCTTGTAAGCTTAGACCCTAGAGTCAAGCGTCCTTACGTGAGCTTCTCTTAGTTCTTCCACTCCAGTTAGGTATTGGGTGGTACCCAACTTAGGGCACTTCTTCCTGTTAAATTCACAAGTATCTTGCTCATTACTTACTTACCTCTCTTCTCTTGTTCTTCTTCGTTCCTAAGATAGACTGATTTTTGGTGTTGCTCTTTCTCTAAGGTTTAAACAATGAGTTGTATGTTCTATCTTATAGGGCATCTTTAGGTAACTTCATCGCCTTTTGTTGATGAACCTAAGCTACACCTCTTGTTTGGTCGTGGTCCTGTTAGTTATTTCATAAAAAGGCTTCCCTAGTATTACATGCGTTAGCCTATAGGTCTATGATCGAGCTAATATCCTCAATAATATGAAGTCTATGATATAGGTAAAGTTTCCTACGAAGACGTACCATCTCCTTTATCCTCTTTCCCGTGAACATTACTCAACTCCTCCATTTGCATCCTCCCTAGGGTTGGTTTTCTCCTCATGATCCAATTATACATCATTCAGGTCATAATATTAAGGGGGAGTTAAGGTCAATGTAAGCTTTTTTGATATGCACATGCCCAATGTTACATGGTATCTTTAGGTTGGAGGGACATCCTTCCGTGATGAGGGTTTTTTTAGAAATATTGAAGGAATTGGGCCGCTCATTAGGTACCTATGGTAGGTTAGCTCATCTCTAGTAGGGAATGTGTCGAAGTATTCTACCGGCGGTCCTTCCGTTGTTGCCCCTTCTCCTTCCTTGGGATCTTCACATTGAGGTTCATCATCTCGTATGATCTCGGTTAACAATACTTCACCATCATCCTATTTAGAGCAGATAAATTTTGCATTGGAGGATCGAGGAACCAATCCGAGCGATTCAAGCATCAAGTTTAGCTTTTGCACCTGTTCAGTAGCGATGGAAGCTAATGGATCAGGTTGTAGATGTGGGTTAGAGTTGATGTTTCCAAGGCTGCCTTCATCATCTTGTCCTACGTCGGACTTATTGACTTGGGATTCTTTAGGCTGCTTGGGGTGGATTGTGATGGTGTTGATAAAGCTATGGATGTGGGCTGGGCATTGCGGGTCCTCAGTTGGGTAAAGAACGAGCAGACAAAACTGGATGAGTCCTTAGTTTTGGGTTCTTAACCATATCGCTAGGTAGTGTGCCAACTATTTGGTTGGTAATGGCCTTCAACTCAGTATGTTGATGCTTGTTGGTAATATCGCTATCGTTGTATTTGAAATCGGCTTCAAACTTAGACAATCTAGCGTCTTGAGATGCCATGAATTCAGAAACCAGTCCTATTATATTTGATTGATTGTTAAAATTTTGAGGACGGTTGTTAAAGGAACGGTTTTGGAATGAACCGTTGGGTTGGAACTGGTTAGGTGGGTTTGAGAAATTATTTTGGGAATTTTAAGGTTGTCTCCACCTAAGGTTTAGGGGACATTTTCCAGTGATGGATATAGGTGTCACCAGGTTGTTTTTGCTTTAGGCTTGATGGTGTCTACAATAGTACCTCCTACTTTCGTCAGTACACACAGGATGCAATGAGTATTCAAAAAGGTCGTTTCGGGATCTTCCATGCAATACTGAGTGTCGTGGGGACCACTGCAGATTTCACATGAGGTAGTGATTTTGTTCACTTGAGTAGGTTGTGTCGGAGCAAGATGAGCTTCCATCAAGCATTGAACTTGATTTTCGAGCTTAATTAGAAGGCGATCGGATGTACTCAGGACATCTTGAGGCAAAGCGATTGCCTTGACCGGCTTTGCGAAATCTCTTGGTTCGTTCCGACTTTCGTTGTCATAGAGGGCGAGGTCCTCTAATAATGCCCAGGATTCTTCGGCGTTGAGGTCACGAAGATTACCACGGCCAATTGGTCAATGGTTCGTCTTGTGACGAGATTGACATGATCATGAAAAATTTAGACTTAGAGCCAAAGATCTATGCCATGATGGGGGACTTTTTAGAGTAAGTCCTTGAAACGATTCCATGCTTCGGATAAAGATTCTCCATGATGTTGTTGGAACATTAGGATATCTGTTATCCTATGAATTTAATCCATTACACAACACTAATCTTTACCTATAAGCTAGATAATAAGAAGAAAAACTTAGAGAGAGAAACAAAGATGGAATTTTAGCTTTAGTTTAAATGGTGGATTTACAACAGTGAATGAAAATGTAACCAACCACCCTTCACCAAGTGTGGTTGAAAGGTTATTTATACCATGCCTTGCTATGGTGGCTTCATATGGGGCTTGTAATCTTGGGTCGGGCTTGCACTAACTTGGGCTTTTGAGCCTGAAACACGGGACCAATATTAGATTTAAATCCAGCCCGTTGAACCTGGGGACTAGCCTATTACAATACAGACACTAGTTTGTCTTTCTAAGACCGATAAATTCTGTTATGGCTTAATTTATTTAAGGCTAACAATCTCCCCCAATGTTGAGGTCCTCTTTACATCTTCAAAACTCCTCTGTACCACCGATGACATTTGAAGGTATGACGTTTGGGACAGTTTATGCTTTGCCTTTGTTATGGGTCGTGTCTTGTTTGTAATGGCTTTGTTCATCCATGCTTTGTGATCTTGATTTTGATTCCTTTTTGTTTTGACTTTGAGTTTTGAGTATCATTATCGTGGCATCATCTCCTTGACTTGAATTCATCTTGATGTTGACTTACCTTCGATCAACTTGTACTCTTGACCAACATGCTCATACTTGTTACATTCTTGTTTGACATATGTGATTATAAGTCTAACAATCTCCCCAATTGATGATTCTTTATTTGACTTTGAGGCTCTTCGATGGTGGGGAAGATTAGAATCAACTATCTTGACGTTGGATGATTGACTTTGAAAGCTTGAGTTGTGAGCACTGTAGGTTTCTGAATCGCGACTCACTGGAATGAGGCTTTTGCAAAACACGTCGTCTTATCCTGAAATAAAACAGTTAGCAATAAAAGATGAATTTGGCTTTGTCATTCATCTTTAGTTCGGTTGCATTAACCTTCGGTTTCCCGTTTTATTGTATAAAAAGATTCCTGTGATCCAGGTAGATTCAAAGAATCACCTTGAAAGGGTTTTTCCTGCTCAAAGCGTAGGATCTTCTAAAAACAGAGGTATTAGATTTCACATGCTTGCTAGTTTCATTACCCGGAACGTCTCAAAGCAGACAACACCCCCCAATAAGCGGTGAATCAGTAGTTACTATCTTTCTGATTAAGTCGTCAATTTCATTTACTTGACCAAAATTAATATTCCAGTTATCACAAGCTTGATTTCATATTAGAATCTTGCAAGTCACCTACCAAGAGCATGTTTGATGTTGGCTCAAGCAGGATTTCCATCTTCTCTGTGAACTATTAAGGGGTATCACTCAAATGTTCTGGCAAGATCGCAAGGATAATGCGTGGGACTCTTTGTTACAATTGTGAACTTTGTGGTGTCAACAAGTGTATTTGAAATTGTGTACCTAATGAGATTTATAATTTGATCTCTTATTGGCTCTAGACTCATTTTGTGCACTTTTGGGTTTTGGTAATCGTGAAGGCTGGAGCAGAATGCACCAACTTCAATTATTAAACAATCTCGGAGTTAGTGAGAAGATGTCAATAGGAGTATCGGGGGGTAGCTCCGGGAAGATGACAAGTTTCTTTTTCGAGAGAAACTCGATTGGCTTTTAGGGAAAGGGTTGGCCTTGCAATCACTGGGTCCATGACGGCTTCTTTCTTCAATAATCAACAAGCATCTTTGTTGATTTTTTTAGATTAGTGTATTGACCCGGGTTTCTGCCTAAGGTGTAAGAAGGGCTTCTTTCTTTTAACCCTTTATCCATACATTTCTTTTTAATTCTTCAACCCCTTCAATGCTTACCAAGACGTCATTACTAACACCTTGTTGTGATTGTTCTAGTGTTAGCTCAATCTTAGTCGGCATTTTTCCCTTATACACATTCATCTCCAATCATACCTAAGGATTGCTATTTCTAACTATGGAGTGTCCTTGGGTAGATCCCTCCGGTTCTGGTTGGATCGTAGGACTTTACCTAACCTAAACCACCTTATGCGACTTCAGAATCGTCGGGAAATTAATAGGTTGTTGGGTATAGAGATCGAACCATTACAAAAACCATTTTTCTGAACATTGTTATTTCCAAATTACTCCCTCTACACATGTGCTCCGAGTTTCGAAATTGTTTAGCACATGAAGGAAAGAGTTGCAACTTCAGAGTATTAACGATCAATTCGGTCTTTAACATATTTTAATCACATTTTCTTCCCCTTATTTTAAATAATAAAACATTGTATTTGAAATACCAAATTGATTAAAAATTTAAATGAAAAATTCATGGGGAGAAAAATTATACACGGAATATAGCATGAATTCGCATTTCGTAGCTCCCACTTTCAAAGTAATATGTGTGATACCAATATTTTTTAAAACTTGACCTTGGAAGTTGAAAATTTGATATGACACCATAAAATATTGGAAGGACGGAGTGCGATGCCTTATGTGATCAATGTTATTAATATTAACATTTATAATTTTCCCACATTTTTATTTTCACAATATGGTTTGGGTACATAAAATTGAATTTTTATGAGATGTACCCAAAACATTAAAAGGCTTTTGTTTTAAAAAGCTCCCCCTCAAAAATTGATATACATAAATATGACCATTCTACGTACTACAAATTTCTTTGAAATTTATTCAAGGAAGGAGCTGTTCGAACACACAATTTTTTCAAGTACACACTTTTTATGGAAAAATACCACAAATTATATTGTAGACATATTTTGACATTGAAGTTCTTTTTGAACAATTGTAATGTTCAACGATTTTAAAAACATGATAGAAGACTTCCTCTTCTTGTTTCTGCGTAGCGCTTCTGAAGCGTTCATTTCCCTGTTTACATTCGAGAACGTAGTTTGTACTCGACATGACATAAGTCATTAAGAAAATTTAGAAATGACATGTTTTGAAAGCATTTGAAACTCCTGATGTCTCGAACTTCTTTACATCGCCCATGTCGAAGTTAATCAAACATTTTTTCTAGGTACGTAAGTGTTATCGGTTCCAAGAGACATGTTCAGAAGATTAATTTGGGTAATTTTTGAAATTTTTCTTGATTTTTTTTATATGTCTTTCTAGGTTTTATTATTTTTCTCATTTTCTTTTGTTGGTTTTCACTATGTTTAGTATTTTCTTTTTCATAAATTTTATAAATAAAAAAATAAAGATGAGAATAAAAAAATATTTACAAATTGATGTTTGATAGGATCAAGCAGATTCATTTGCTAGAACCTCCAGTTCATCTGGAGTCAAACATCTCATACGAGTCGTATGACAATAATACTTAAACACCTATCTTCCGATATAAGCTTTAGTAACAAGTAAGCTAATGGTATTCAGTTACCGAATAAGGAATAATTCAACATACCCTTTTCAACTTGTTCCTTATTGAAAGTGTTATCTGAAAATCGACTGTGTTGTGTAAGGAATGCGGGACTGGATTGAACGCCGAGATGGCTTTTGGATGCCATTGAGTTTACAACACATAGGTATTTTATCAATGTGGAGCCATAATTCTGTGAGCTGAGTTTTCTCATCCATAGAACTTGTGTGCAGCACGCAGATAAAGACACATACTCGGCTTTTCCGCTGAAGAATTGGAGGTGCAATCTGCTTTTTGGCATTATCGACACAGCTGACTAACTATCACCTCCTAGAAATTTGTATCGCCACCTGATGTTTCTATTCACGTGAATCGTGTACTGCCCGCGTGATTCCGAATATGTAAAAGCAGTTAGTTCGAAATCGGTGTCCTTCGCGATACAGAGTCCCAGTTAATGGAGTCTTTTAAGGTACTGAAAGATCTGTTGTACCGCAGTGAGATGTTTCTCATTCGGGGTTCGCTTTGATAGCGAGCACAATAAACTTGTTGCATGGATACTATTTGATGGTTATTATACTTGACTGTTATGTACACATGAGTGCTCCGACCTACTACGATATTCGTTTGGATTCGACGCAGAGTAACCACTCAGTCTGCATCAAGGTTGTTTTATAGCAATTGGAGTACCAATGCTAACACTGAGGTCATACCATGCTTTTTAAGTATTCTTGAGCATACTTGCTGGTTTTATAACAAGATACCATAAGGGGATTGGATGGATCGAATTCCTAAAAAGATTTTTTAGCTACCCCATCTTAGACATATCAAACTTGCTGTAATATGTTTTCAAAGCGGTTTTGAAAGTTTTTGGGTTCATTAGAACAAAAATTTTGTCATTCAACGTAAATTTGCACAAGCAAATTATGTCTTCCCATGTTTTAGTTTATGAAAGAGTTGGAATCATAGACCTTTTGAGAATCCTTCGGATACCAGGAAGTTGGAGCGTTCATCATACCTCGTTCTTGGTGCTTGTTTGAGGACAATATAATGCTTTATTGAGACGTAAACTTTGTCTGGATGATATGGGTAACAAATACCATTGGTTGGTTTACGTACACTTCTTCTTCAGAG
This sequence comes from Tanacetum coccineum, assembly GCA_026074375.1. Classification (NCBI taxonomy): domain Eukaryota; kingdom Viridiplantae; phylum Streptophyta; class Magnoliopsida; order Asterales; family Asteraceae; genus Tanacetum; species Tanacetum coccineum. Next base: position 83,247 of record BQNB010000950.1, read on the forward strand.
GGTCCGTAAAGAATATGCTGTTTTAATGTCCTTTGGTACACTGTGAAATGCTTTGTGTGAAGCTCTTAACGAACAATGAAAAACAATAGTACAGCTTCCAATCGGCAAATTTAGTGCAATTGACTTTCGAAATCAATTCTTCCTTCTGACATTTTCCCTAGCCACAAGACGAGATTTGGTGCGAATGATAGTATTTTCCTCATCACGGTTTTGTTTTTCAGGGAGACCACGTAAGTTAATGAACATTTTTGCAAAGTGGCGTATGTCGACTAATTCCTTATACCTCTAGTCGATCAAACTGATGATAGTTCTTCCTGATTGATTAATCCATACAGAATCAGCCATGGCTTTCTTGATGTTCTTTGGTTCGGTGTTTCGACCTTTCGGTGAGTGCGAACATACACATATCGCATCTGTTTCTAGCTGACCGTTCTTGTTCTAACTGATTGAGTAAGGATTTCCATGATTGTTCTAATGGATGATTCTTTTGTCCAACGTTGTGCAGAAGGCTGGTGTTGATTGATACGAATGTATGCAATGTTTGGACGAGAAAATCAAACATGACGTGACGGATGTCTCCACTTTGTTCTTTCGTACCGGTGTACTAATGATGCTTGATTAAATTCATCATCGTCCAAATGTGCATTTTCCTGTATTGGTTTTGCTTGAATAATGTTCTCAGGTAGCAGTGGACAGTTAGTACTTAAGGTAAGAGTTTGATGGGTGTAATGATGTTCAATGGAGGTGGATCCTGTAACATCGGTTGTATTTAGAAGTATGAGGTTGTGTTCTATGTTTGTTGACGTTTATCGGGTTCTCTGCTGCATGTACAGCGGAAGACTTTGACCACAACAGGGAATTTCATTGAGTAATTCACTAAACATGGGGACTAATATTGCAATTCCAGCTCATTTGATGTTGTTACTGTCTCATCCAAATGAGGAACATTTCCTTGACTTTGGTTGGACTCGAGGACTTAAAATGTTCATGTTAAGTACCATTCATCGAACATTGGGGACCGGGGTCAGAGCTGACGTGATCTGACGCCATTTGAGGCAATTCGTCAAAGGATACATGAATTGTTTCAACTATCATTCTTGTTCTCTTGTAAATCGCCTGGTAAGCCTTTACTGAGTTAGAATACCCCAACAAAAATAACATGCATCACCTTTTTTCCATTATTTTATCAAAGATTTTCACCATCTCTGACGAATTGTAGCAAAGAGGACCTAATGATGGGAAGATAGAACTTGACTGTCGGTGTTCGGGGCATTGATGATGTGATAAAGAGTTTTCTCATGTCGAGGAATTACAAGTGAACGGTTTTGAGTAAAACATATTGTTGCAACTGCTTCAGCCCAGAAGAACAAAGGAACTTTTGGCGGCGCTTAGCATTGTTCGAGCAGCCTCAACAAGAGTACGGTTCCATCTTTCGACAACGTCATTTTTGTTCATTGTCGTTCGCAGCAAGTGTGCGTTTTCATTGTATTATTCCCTCTTTTGCAAAAGTATGATTGAAGAGTTTTATTAAGGAAATTTCGATTTGCTTTGTCTGTTCGGAACTGTATGTAACTTGTGGCATGTAGGTCATTTTGGGACAAGTGTGAAGGAAATCAATGAGACTCCCAGGTGTTTAATCTTTGGGACTCAAGAAGTGAGTCCACAGTATTTCGGGAGGAAAAGAAAAAATCATCCAATAATTACGAGAACATATTTCTTTCCATTAATACTTTCTACCCGCATTTGGACCACATAAGTCCATGTGTAGAAGTTGTAACCGTCTTTTTGAGCTCGGGGTAGTCTTAGTGTGAAAAGACTTTCTTTTTGCTTTCCCAGTCATAAGAGAAAACAAGATGACTCTTTTGACGAAATTTTAATTTTGTGGATAGCCCATTCACACATACTTATTTCTTTGAAAGCAAGTTGATGTGTGGCGAAGTTTAAATGAGATAGACGACGAATGCATAACAATGTTGAGCGATGTTGCTTTAGCAATTAAAGCAAATTAGATTAGGAGTTGTTGCAGTATTGCAGAGAAATGGTAATACAAATTGTGCCACGAGAACCGTAAGAAGATTCATTTCCTTCAAAATCCTGCTATAACATGTAGAAGTTCGAAAAGCAACTTCCCAAATCCGCTATCACAGAATTGACCAACCCAAAATAAACTTGTGTGTTTAAGACCTTCGACGTTAATAAATCGTTTTTTGATGGTAATAGTTCTTGAACCATATCTCCATAGCCAAGAAATGGTTGCAATTTGATCATTTCCAAACTTCACCTGTTCCTAGAAATTTCTCACAAAAATTAGTTAGAAGTTTGAGATTTTCCGGTATGTGCTTTGACCACCCAGAGTCAACGATGAATAGAATTATCTCTATGAGATGCAAAAGAATTAGAAGATAATGGAGTATTGGATAAAGTGAAACACCTAGGATTCATAGGTTCCAAAATATTAGCAGTTCTAGATGCATTTCCTTAGAGGATGAGCTTACTAATGTTTGGAGTTAAACTTTTCCTTTCTTGAGGTTAGGGTTTCCAATTATATTCGGGTGGAGATGAGTATACTCAGGATACACCAACTGCATGCCTTTAACTAACTTGGCTTCATATAAACTTCCTAGTTTTATGTTTCTAGATTTCTTGACAGTGGTTTAATAAGTCTGTTCGCCAGCAGTTTTCTTTACTTAGATGTTGCAACAGTTCTGGTTCAAATTTGCTTGGGTTCTCTTGTACTAATAGGCACAAGCCAGTAGTTGTTAGTCCTAGAATTCCGCATTGATTTTTGTAGAACACACAAATCATGATGTCATTCAACCTACCACTTTCCTCAAAGTAACACATGTAAAGTTAACATTAAGGTTCTTAGCATTCAATGTTCATTACACGCAGTTCAAAACGTTTTATTATTTGAAAACTTAGACTTTTTTTTCCCTACGTCCCGGTGTGGTCTTCTACTTCTTGTTATCCCTGGATCATTGATAGATGACTCTATCTTTCCAAAATGATTGCTCTTAAGCTATGTGGTTGTAACACTAGTATTGGGTAATTAATCCTGTAGAGAAGACATGGTTTGTTAGGTTTCTAATGTCTTGATTGCAACTGAGGTGTTTTCTAGTTTGATTAGGGCTTTGTGTGCACTATTATAATTCCGGGTTGCAATCACATTTATGTTCTTGACAATTTGGCAACATAATTCTGATGGCAAATCCTGTGCAGTGACTTGGTTTTGAAAAATCATTGGACACCTTTTGTGTTGGTAACTGGCTTGGACTTTGAAATATCTTTTCTTTGCATAAGAATCTAAAAAAATAGCCTGGTTTAACTACAAAGGGATTGTCTTTGACTTTTAAAAGCATCGGTTGTAGATAACCGATGATTTTTCAAACTTAGTTTCAATATTTTCCTTTCATCTTTTCTATGAGTTTCTTTAACTCACTTATTGCAAGTCCCCCTTAATTAATTAAGGAGACCACCTATCTGTGAAAACAAACACCCCCTTACAGTTGAAATTATATACCAAACATCATTTTTTCTTCCCTCTTTCTCCCACCTGCTGTAAACGAAAACCTCATCACCAAAACCTTCAAAATCAAACCTCAAATCACCAAATCAACCAAAATTCGCAAGGGGAAATTACTAACAAGTCTATCAACAACATCCATTGTAAGTTTTTCAACCATCTTTTGTTTGATTTCATCCAATTTTATTTCTAATCAAAATTAGGTTTTTTAATTATTTTCATAATTCTTAGTTTGGTCTAGGATTTTCATAACTACAATGATACCCGTAGTCATAAGAACACTACAACCTTGATAGGATTGAATCAAAACACTTATTGAGTCAAAAAATTTAAGAACATGTATGCTCATGAACATATAGCTGAATTTTTGCATATAGGCATTTTTAAACTTACACATTGTAGATTAATGCCAAAAAAAGATAAAAATAATCAAGTATTAATCATCCAAACATAAATATATATATTTTTCACATCAATGAGTAAAATTATATAAAAATAAAGGAGTGTTTGGCTCATTTCTTAGGATCAATTTTTAGAGTCAAAATGACCATCACTATAGTTTTGTCACTTGTATAAACACTCAACAAACTTGAATAAAGGGGCGTTTGGTTTAATATTTTAAAACATGGTTTTGAGTCAAAACAAACACTATTTAACTTTTGTCAAGTCAAAAATAATAAACTTATACTTGTCAATAAAATATACACTTAAACGTATAGTTTCTGACAAGCTTAAACATTTTTTTATATTATAAGGAAGTGTGTGGGTAATTGTCTTTATGGTTGAAAATTTATAAACTATATATATTCTTCGAACATCTAGATTAAGTCAAAATTAAAGTAAGGAAAATTATGGATCACTTCTTAGGGGTTTTTTAGGAATACGAAGTAATTATTGTACCACATGCGTCATATTTCAATAACTTCATTTCATTTTCTTTATTATATTTTTTTAACATTTTATGTTGTTGATAACTTGTTTAGGTGACAACAAATGCCGAAAGCTAACTACCACCGATATATCTTCACTAAATCCTACATCCCAAAAAGTATCCAAACATTCCTGGCATCCCCTACTGTTGCCCAATTTACAACCTATTGTGAAAAACCGCAACATTCACGAAGTCGTGTTGTTGAAATCAAGCCTACTACAAATCCAACAATATTGAGCGTCTCTTTACTAACATTCGCTTTAATTGTCTCTTTCAAATCAACGACTGATCGATTCTGAGATTTTTTTATAGACTTATTAGTCAAGTCAACGGCACAAAACCAGATGAATTTGGGGGGGGGTGGGGGTGGTCTATACTAATTATCTCTTTTATGATTCAACACGAATTCATAACTCTCACTCTCGCTTAATTTAGTCAAATCCTCAAAATTCCATACAATGGTCAAGCCGTTTTTACAAACGAATGGGACCTTGCATCTCTTGAGTATTCTCAAGAAACCGAGGGACCATATTGCACTGATCTTCCTACTCCATGAGGATTTAGTCGACTTTCTTGAACTGGAACGTGTCATGGTAGACCGTACCATTAAAAGCCAAACCGTCTCTCTCAATCCAAATCAAATTCTCACCAAAGAACTAAGCCCCGACATGAAGCAATGGGAAGAAATCATTCGAGGGAATGTGTTCGGACTAGGAGGACATCGGGACCGTCTCCCCGCTTGTCTTGCTCACATGTTGTATTGTGTTGTTGCCGAAGAACAATACAATCTTGCTTATTTCTTTGTCAAAAGAATCGAATGTGCTAGAGTTACTCCAACCGCAAATCTTTCGTATGACATGTTTCTAACTCGTCTTTATCGACACGTCATGGAATTGCTGATTGTATCTCAACCTTTAAACTCTTTGGCTAACTTACCAACCTCGTATTCTGTCAGCTATTGTTGTGACCACATAGTGAAGTAAACTCGATATACTAAACTTGAAAATGAAGTAAAATCCTCCAAATTTGTTACTTAAGCTTGCACTGTTGTTGATTGAAAAATGGTGCAAGATTAAATCTTGAAGTACCCTATTGTCACACCCTGAAAATTTCAGGTCAATAATTTAAACTATTCCGATCATTATTTTTGATTTTTATACGTTACGTTTGAATCTGGCAGTTTACCGGGAAGTTAACCTGCGCAAATCTGAAAAACGTCATCGGACGCGTTCCGACTTCGGATTTTGATTAGTATAGATATTATATGAGTTATTTTATCTTTTCTAAGTGTTTCGTAGTTTACGATCACTCCCAGTATTTATTTTTACGCTTTAACGTTTAAATTGCGTTTTTGACCTAACGGAACCCCGAAAACCCGAAATCTTTTCGTGTAAACTTTAGTTATCATCTATCTCATGTTCTTAAGTCAAAAATTTCATTCATCCCTCCCCCTCTACTCAAAACACACACATACACACACTTAAATAATCTCATAGTGCATATTTTATCTCTAGTTTGAATTTCAAAAAAAAATAAAACACCATCACATGCATAGAAAGGGATGTTTTTGGAAGCATGCAAGGTGATGTAAGACCCTTGTCTTTATGCATGCAAGCCTTGGACCACTTCTCCACTAGTATGCATTATGGAATCTTGATTTAATTTCAAATATCTAGTTAGTTAGTGATTCAAGCTTGAACCCTTCTTTTTTTTCTTGTGTGCATCCGAACCCAAGCCACACACACACTCTTGGTGTGTGTTGCCACCTTAGCACTTTGGTGTCATTATGTGTGCAAGCCTTGAGTCCCCTAAACCCTACTTCATGTCCTATAAATACTTTGTGATAGAACTTAGGGTTTTCATTCATTTCATAGCCTTAAAAATTGTTTTCTCTCCCTCTCCTTGCTCACGGCACACACATACATACATACACAATCTATACTTTTGATTTCTATCAAGATTCATTCATTCCAAGTTCATTTTTAAGGTTACCTAAGGGGTTTGCAAGTATTGGTTCTTTGATTTAAGGGTTTTTCTCCAAGATCTACAATTAGGGTTTGGTTATTATTTGGGGTTTTCAAGATCTACTCATTTCTTTCAAGATTTCTTGTGTTTCATCTTGTTCATCATCTTTTTGTAAGCAAACCCTACCTCCTTTTTGTGATTTACTTATGTTCTTCTTATATGTTCAAAGATCTATACATCCTCATGTTGTGTTTTAATTTTTGAAAGATTATAAAACAAGATTTTGTAAATAATGATGCTACTTTGTTTCACTAGTTCAATATTAAGTTCTTGGTGAGATGAGAGTTGAATGAGAGTTGCAACAATAGAAAACAAAATAAAGATCAAACAAAAATAAAAAAAAAGAAAAAAAATTCATAAAAAAAAATAATAATAAAAAAAAAAATAAAAAAATAAAAAAAAATAATAGAAATGAAGGGATTAGGTTAGTTTTAGGTGTGTTTTGTTGTGGATTAGTTGTGAATGGAGATTAGGCTTGAAATTTGACAATATTGTGAAGTTTAAGTGGATTTTGTTGGTTTTATTTGACAAAAAGTGCTTGCTGATCCGAACTTGTTTTGGGGTTTTGGTCGACCTAAAAATATTTTCATTAGGCGTAAAAGTAGTTTTTGTAGAGTTCATTTTGAACATATAGTTTTTCATATATCGCACATTAAAATTGGATTTAAAACTACCAAGTTATAGCCAAATGAAACTTGAAACATTTTTTGACAAAACCGGATGAATATTGTGCTGATGTGAATAGTAAAATGAGTTGTCGGACACTTTCGGACATTTTTGGACTTTCTAAACACTAAATCAAAACGCAATGACTCTGATCAAAACGCAACGAAGCTAATCAAAACGCAATGACTCTGATCAAAATGTAATGAAGCTTATCAAAACGCAATGACTCTGATCAAAACACAACGAATATGATCAAAACGCAACGAGTCTGATCAAAACGTAATGAATATTATCAAAACGCAACAAATCTGATCAAAACGCAATGACGAACACCCCTTCAGATAGGCAAAACGCAGCCAAGAAAAAATCTTCAAACTTTCTTGTAAGCTACGAAATGATGTTAAAACCACTTAGTAATGATGCAAGGAAGTGATCTAAGCCCAAAAGTACAAGTCTTTAACACTTTTAACCACGAAACAAAGATCAAAGTTGATTTTTTTCTTGCTTTTTTTCGAACCAAAAAAAAATATAACCAACTAACCCATGAATTTCACACAAAACAAACACTACACACCCCTTGGCTCTGATACCACATGTTATCCCACTAGTTTAATCCATTACACAACTATAATCTTTACCAATATGCTAGAAATAAGAAGAAATCTTAGAGAGAGAAAGTAGAGAGAGAAACAAGAAAGGAAGGTTAGATTAGAGAGAGAAAGGAGGATTACAAGTGAATGAAAAATGTAACCAACACCCTTCACCAAGTGTGGTGAAGGGATATTTATACCCATGACTTGCTAGGTGGCTTATGGGCTTTCTAAACGGGCCAGGCTTGGCTTCTCGTGGGCTTTGAGCCCGAAACACGGACAATATTCGATTACAATCCAAGCCCGTTGAACCCGACTAGCCTATTATAATACAAGACCAAGTTTGACTTTCTAAGACCGATAACATTCTTGTTTGACTTAATATAATTAAGGCTAACAAAATGCTTCCTTTTAAATTGAGCTTAGGTGTCATAAGCTTAGTGCAAACATAAATTTCTTTTTATGTGAAGTTGTATCTCCTATAACTGTCACGTGCGTACTGTAAACTTGTGTTCCACTTTTAATATTAAATTCAAACCTATGGATTCACCAACTTTATGTTGACGTTTTAGCATGATTTTCTCAAGTGCTTAGCTATGGATGTCTTTGCTTGCTTTATGGTGTTGCCTTGCATTGGACCGATTTTCAAGAACTATTATTATCTATGTTAACATCGTTGTCAAACTTTTAAACCTTTTATTCTCTTCCGCATATTATCGTTAGGCCTATGTAAAACTTTACCTATTTTAATTAATGTAACGATGTTAGATTTTTAAACATACCCTTAGAGGTCGTTCTTTGTATCTTGTGTGATGTGTATTATGACGTCACGCCCCCAGACACGTGTTTTCGACTAGGCCCCATTTGGGGGTGTGACAGTGTTGCTGTCTTGAAATCTCAAGACGGCTGTTCAACACAATCTTGCTCATAAAATCAACATGAAGAATCTATCGAGCAAAATATCAATGAAGTTTTTCATTCTAATTCTTTAATTCATGTTTTTAATGTTTTATCTATACAATGAGGACGTTGTATAATTCAAGTGGGGGGATGGGAATTAGAATGTATACTTGTCCTATTTTTTACATAAAATGCTTAAATTATGCTTAAATTTAAAAAAATTCAATGCATACTTTTGTGAAATTACTTGTTAAATAACCTGCACACAATAATCCTTATTAGATATTGTGAGGATTTAACCTTGTCCATTTCCAAATGTTTACCCAAATTCCAAAAAATATGAGTATGTCGGTGATGTTGTAAACTTTAGAACTTGGCTTGGTATATCTATCCGAGACCACAATAATGAGTACTATGGAGGAAAGTTTGGAGATAATCGTTTAGCAAGAGCTTAGGCTGAAGGAATTATATAAAGGATCGATTATTCATTGATACGTCTATAAGTCAACAAGGTAAAGTTTTGTATAAAGCGGTAGATATCCCCACTTGCCTTGTAAAAGTATGTAAAGTATGAAATGATTGGGTAGTTAACTGTTATGGGAACGCCAACTTTCGTTGTTGTTTTTGATCTATGATCAAGACGTGTGTAAATAGTTGTGTGTTTTTCATGGTAACGGTCGGGAAAAAGTGCCTAGCAACTTGTATCTTGGACCTAATCTATTTGCTTCGTAATTTTTATTTAACAACAATTTATTTCCATTTCCTAATCATTAATCATGGGTTTTACGTGAATGAGGATGTGATCGAGCATGCATGTCTATTCCGTCGTTACGGCCATGTATACATGTCTCAGCTGCCTTGTTGGTGTGGTACTTTTGGTGAAAGATTGTAGAATGATCAACCCTAAGCCTTATAATAAAAAACCATTTTACCTTTATAAACTTGTTACTCCTTAGCTCTAGTGATGGAGATGTGTATCCTTGCCAAGCTTGTGATAGAATTGTAAAACCTAAAAATCTCAACACGTGTAAAATTACCAAAATACCCCTAATGCAAGAAAATTACATAAAAGCATGCATAAATTTCATTTTAATTCTAGAAATTATAAAAATATAACATATGACAATTATGAAATTTATGTAAGATTAAAATACCTTATATTATATAAGAAAAATAATTAATGTTTATGCATATGTATTTATGCCGAAATTAATTACATTTAATTACTTATACATTACAATTAATATAAAATAAATATGTATAATTACAAAATAAATGTTGGCAAGTTACAAATCAGATTTAGTCTTTTTGAAAGCCCAAAAACTCGGCCAAATACTTTATTTATTATCCTTTATGCATTTCTTTTATTAAACCCTAAAAACAAATCTCACCGAAACCCTAAAAATACAAAGAGGCGGCACAAGAATTTTTCCAGAGCTAGCACGAATTTTCTAAGGTGTTTTGAAGGTCAAGGAAGGTGGGAAAAATAGTGGGAAGATTGTAGAGTGCTTGGTTCGATCGTGGTAATCGTTTGGTTCGAATAAACACAACCGAATTCTATTAATTCATCAAATCACCAAGGATCATCAAGGGTATTTTTGTATCTCATTTTTTATCATATTAATTCGTTCTATGCTTAAGAAAAATTATCATGCATGTTATTTTGGTCGAAATAATTAAAACATGTTCGAAACCCTAATTTTTAGCTAGTTATGTAATCGGCATTTATAATATTTGTAAAATTGATTTTATATTTTTCTAAGGTTGTTTATATCATAATTAACTCAGATAAATTGTTGGAAAAATTTAGGGGAGATTCGAATAATTGATTTGGGATTTATTGTGTTTGCCGATTTGCGAATAGAAAGAAAAAGGGAAGAAAATTGTTAAAATGAATTAGGGTTAGGGTTTTGATAATTTTTCCAGGTGCAATAAATGCTAATGATTGGGTAATAATTGTGGTTGTGATTGGGAAAAATTTAATTAGGGTTTTAGTGATTTATTTGTTAGCCGATTGTGATTTTAAAAGTATAAGGACTTGTTTTGTAATTTCTGAAACTATGGGGTCTGTTTTAGACATGTTATTATATTTATTATATTCTGTATAAAATAAGTTGGGGGGTATAAAATGTCATATTGATATTATTTTGGATTTAAAATGGTTAATTACATATAATAAGTAATTAGAAATTAATTAATTAAAATAGAGGGACTGAAATTGTAAATTCTGAAAAGTGGAAGGTTTGGTTAGTATTTAATGTATAAAGTATGATTTTGTCATAATTGAATCTATAAGGGCTTGTTTTGTAATTATGGATAATTAAAGATAATGTTTAATTAATTAATAAACCAAAAGGACTAAATATGTAAATTATGTAAAATTAAGGGTTTGACTTGTAAATACAAAAAATGGAAGGTATAATCTGAATAAAATGTGAAACTTTGATATTTACACTTTTAACCTTGAAAATTGTTAATTTTGTATATTAAACCCTAAAATATGGAAAGTTGTCATATTTAACCCTAAACTTGTAAGGTTGACATGTTAAGTCCCTAAACTATTCAAAATACTTAATAGAATCTCAAATGATGAATATTACTAATTTTGGAAACTTACTAAAAATGGAAAGTTACTAAAAATGGAAAGTTACTAAAAATGGAAAGTTACTAATTTTGGAAAGTTACTAAAAATGGAAAGTTACTAAAAATAGAAAGTATAACTTAAATGAATGGTTTGTAATTCGAATTTATCATTTCTTTAGGTTCGGTCAAGAGGGAGTGATTTTGATATTCCTGTGGTGTTTTCTTTGATTATTGCTTTGCTTCGGAATAAGGTACAGATATTCTGACCTTATCGTTAAGGTTTCTCATGACATATTCCTCTCTATCTTTGATTACTTATGTGATTTGCTACATTTGCTCTGAGCCTTTTATCTTGGTTCTCTTATATGATCTGTTATCATGTTCTATTTGAACCCTGCTATGCTACCTTTGATATTTGAACCTTTGACATTGAACCTTTGCTATGATCCCTTTGAAATGAACTTTGATATGACTTTGCTTTGAACCCTTCAGTTTGAGACCCGAGCCACTATTTGTTTCCTAGCCATGAAGGTAACATGGCCGTGTCATTGATGCACCTTTGGCATGACTCATGTGTGGGTGAGTGATTTCTCACACCGTCCCCCATTTGATATTATATGCGCATTATGAAGATTATTATTTGTTTAAGGGGCGTATGGATGCATCCTAGATTTGTTTTGTATTCGATGGATTATGACATTATGATATATGTATATTTGGTGACTGATGTTTGGGTGCATTCCACGTCTTTCACAAATTTTGGAGCTCGCGACTCCATGGTTACTATGATGTGATTTGTTTGGGCTTGGTAATTGGACTTGATTTGACTTTCTGATTCATCTTACCTTACACTATGAATTGACTTCTGATTTGTCTTACCTTATATTTGTATTCCTTTGATCATGTCTTGTGATACCCTTTGCACCTTATATCGTATCCTTTGATTTTCCGTTATCTTTTTGCGTTCGATTATATATATCTGTTCACTGGGCTTTGTAAGCTCAGCCGCACTTTCTTTTCCTGCGGCAGGTATCTAAGCTAGGAGCTGGGGTTGCTTTCGGGATATGAGTGCTGAGTGTGGACTTACCCTAGAGATCTTAGTTTTGATATATGATTTGTTACTTTTCGAGACCTTCGTTATTTCGGTTATTTCGTTTGGATATGTCTGTCTTTTAAGAACTTATGTACCTTAAGTCATGTTGACTTATTTTCCTTTGGTTATTTATTTGAGACTTCCGCTGTTTATGCTTGTGTTATGATTATGTATGCCTTTGATGTCACACCATATTTGTAATACTTCTACCCTTTAGGGTCGGGGCGTTACAATCCCACCATATTGATGACTTTACTTTTCCCCTCTTGGTTTCCTTTGCCTTTGTTTTTAACTTCACGAACTAAGTGATTTGCCTTTCCTGACTCGAGAGCAGTTTCAAGTTGCTTCTTTAGTTGGTAGCAGTCGTCAGTGTAATACCCTTTCTCGCCATGATATTCACATAACCGACCCAGGTTCTCCTTCTGAGGAACACCAATCATGAGGGTTAGACGGAGTAAGTTCAACTGATGTTTACTGGTTAGGATCTTAGACGGGGTTTTGGAAAGAGAATTGATCGTCACAAGTTGAGCAGGCCGGTGTTGTTGGTACGGGGAACGACCTTCTCTTGGGTAAGAAGGACAAGCATCCCTTGAATAGGGCCGATATCCCCCTCTGTAGTAATTACTAGGCTTGTGTGGCTTCCTTTTGTCTCTGTATGAATTGTCGTTCTTGTACATGTTATTCCCCTTATTTTATGAGTATGTCGCTTCGCCTTGAGGTGCTTCAGTAGTGTCATAGGCTTCCTCTGACCTGAGGAAGTCATCCACTCTTTCCATCATTTCGTCTATGGTTTTAGGAATACTGTGTGGAAACTTCTTTGAGAGCTCGGGACACTTATGTCCATACATGAATGCTCTTATCTGCGTGTATCTCTGGAACATCAAGAATGCGCCCGTTTTCCTCGATGAATCGTTCCTTGAATGTTGGGAGGGTCTTATTTGCCTTCCTTTGGATCTTGTGAATTTATGTTGGGTCCTTAAAACATCTCTTCCTTTGTGAGAAATGGATGAGGAACCTTATCTTTAATTCAAACCATTAGTCAATGCACCCATTAGGGAGCTTGTCAAACCATCCTCTCGTTGTTCCCTCCATCGTTTGTTGAAACATACCACACCATACCGGCATGCGCCATTCGCTATTAATTGCAACCCTAGAGAAAAGGCTTAGGTGATCTTCCGGGTCTTTCGACCCATCATACATTCGGATGTGTGGGGGCATTTTGTTCTTGGGAGCTAAAAAATAAGGATGCGAGGAGAATGGAGACTTGAGTTATGCTTCCTTGTAAGGTTTGCTAAGATCCTCTTCTTTTGTTTTATGAGTTGGAGACACGTCCTTGTACTTGTCCTCTACGTATTCACTTCATGTGAAAGGATAAGGCAAGTCATCTTCTTTGAAGTTAAGCTCAATCGGGCGTACGCCACTCGTCCCTCCTTAGTATTGCTTAATTAGAGCTTGTAAAGCCTTATTATTGTTGAGGATGAACGCTTGTTGATCAACAATGGATGCATTTGTTTCTCTTTTGGCATTATTCTCTTTTGCCTGAGAAGTGGTATCAAGATTGTCGCTTGGACTCACCATTGTTCACTTGATTAGGTAGAGTGAAATACTGCGTCCCATGAATGGCGCCAGTTTGTAGATGCAATAATTTTCACCCGTGATGTGGAGGAGAAGTTTGGATCTTCAAGGTTGTTCGGATCGACTGACGTGCTCCGAACATCAAGGAACTCCGTACCTCCTGCTAAGTCTTGAGTTGTGATATAAAAAGTAACACATATTAGCCTCGCCCTAAATGTTTAGTTTGAGACCCAGCTCAGGTGTGAGAATAAGTATGGGTGATATAAATGAAGTGTGAAGTATGTAAGTATGATAATATAAGTGATTGTTCGGTTCAGAGTAATTCCTCCTGAGAATATCATGTCCCTCAACTGTGAATAGTTAGGGCTATTTATACTACTTACCTATTCGGCCGAGGGGGTGTATTGTGGTGGTGGGTTATTCATTGGGAGCCTCACGGTTCTGTGCCCTGGGCTCCTCATAGGCAAGCTCCTGGGTTATGGCCCATTGCTATTCTGAGAACATCCAGTACAGAGAGGTCGATTTTTGTGTTGATCCAGTAATGGGTCGGGGGCGAGCGGCTGGTTGGTGGTTGGTGGGCTGGGTTCGTGGGTTTTGTGGTGTTGTGGGTTTCCAGTGGTGGGGGGGACGTGTGGATCTTTGGGGTTGGGAGCCCAAGGGATACGCATCCGTCCCGATGTCAGCTTTGACGATTGGCGAAACGCTTCGTTGCACGTGCGGGCCTTCTCGTTGGGTTTGGCCTTGTTCTGGTGGGTGCCGGTGGTGTCGGGCGTGAGCCAGTCGTGAGAGAGTTGGGGGGGGGTGTAGTAGGTTAACGTGGCCTTGTGTTGTTATATTGGTTGTGGTTGGGTAGCAGTTTAATTATCCGCGCAGGGGAGGTGTTGCGGGGGGTGTGTGGTCTGTGGGCGGTCTATATACCGTTGGTTGGCCGTGGTGGTTCGGCCAGGGGGGGAGCTATGGGTCGGGGGGTTTTTGGTTGGCCTATTGCAGATAGCCTAGTGTGTCCACGGGCTGTTGGTGGCTTGCGACACCAGCTTTTAGGGGGCCACAGTGGGGTGGACCGGGGGGCGGGGGGAGGGCGACGCGGGGATCAGAGGGTTGGGATGAATAGGATGGAGGGGGGGGGAGCTGACGGGGGGTGGTTGAGCACGGGATTCGGGGAGGGGCGATTTTGCCTGGTAGCGGGGGGGAGGGGGCCCCGTGGGTCGGGTATAGTATTGGTTAGCACAGATGCGGGTTCCGGGGGGGGATGCGGGGGGTGCGGGGGGATGGCCGAAGGTCGGTTACGCCTGTGACGTCGCAGCCGGGCATAGGGAGTGCTCTCGGGTAGGGGTGTGGGTTGTGGGTGTGGATGGTGTTGGGGAATAGCAGGCCCTGGCCACCCTACGGCAGAGTGCATATACCGGTGTTCCAATTGGTCGTCGACGGATGGGGGGGGGTTTTATGACTGGATGGTGCCCTGGGTATGGGGGGGGGGGTCGGGGGCCCAGGGTAATACGTATACACACCTCCCCCTGGTTCTGGTGAGTGGGAGGGGGGTGGGGGGGGGGGGGCGGGTGGGGGGGGGTGGGGGAGGGGGGGGGGGGGGGGGGGGGAGGGGGGGGGTTATTGCGGTGGGGGGTGGAAAGGGTGGAGGTTGGGGGGTGGTAATCAATGGGTGTGGATTATATGGGGACTAGGGGAAATGGGTTGGGGGCTGCTGGGGTTTGCGTGTGTGCGTTTGTTGATTGGGGAGTTTGTTTGTATGTATTGTTGTTGTGTGTTATTATTATACCCAATGCAGGATGATGGGCAAAATGTGATTGGAGGGTGGTTGTTAGGTTTATGCTATTTGCTAGCGGTGCGTCGTTGTGTGTTTGTATAAAAAGGACAAAGGACGATGTGTGTATTGAAGGAGTGTGTTGTAAATTTGACAGTGTGAGATCCAAGGTGGTAGGGATGCGGGCTAATCTCGCAAGTGCGGTAAATATGAAATAAAGGAGGGAAAAGGGTTGTTGGCTTTGTTTTTTCCTTGTTTTTGTTTCTATTTTTGTTATTTTGCTATGTGATTGTAGTGGGCTTAGACGTTCCCTCCCTGGGTGTAAAATGGTAGGGGTTTTATTGGGGCTGGAGGTTGTATATAGGAGTGTGGGGGGATAGATAATTGGGTTTGAAGTTTGCTATGGTCCCTCATAAATCAGCCCAACAGGGGGCGATGTGGGTTGGACACACAAGATTGGTCATCCTGGGCGGCCACCGTTTTGAGGTTTTTTTATTTGACTTTAATTTAATATTTTATTCGGGATTCGTTAAAATATATGTGGTATGAAAAAGTTTTTGATAAAAATAATAAAATGTTTGGAAATTGGGATTAATATAAAATTTTTTGTAGAGAAAATTTGATAAATAATAATAAAAAATCAAAATAATATATAATTCTGGTTTGATAATAAAAGGTAAATAATAAAAAATAAATGTGTTGATAAGTATTAATCTAAAGTGTTCACATCTCCTATAGAATATATGATAAAGATAATTGAACGTATCGCTCGTCGTTGTTCGTAAAAAGCGTGAAAAAAAAATGTCGAAAGTATATCAAAGTGTCCATCTATAGAAAGATAATTGAACGCTCGTCGTGATGGTATATTTTTTTTGCTTAACGATTAACGGTTTAAAATTTTTAATATTTGGAAAAAAAAGATAAAAATGAGTTTGTTAAAATGTTGGGTTTTATCTCATCCATTGGGTCAAATAAAGATGGAGGGTGTGAATTAATCCTTTGGTAAATGGCACAAAAAGATACCCAACTTATGGGTCATTTCCAATTAAGGTATTATAATATTTTTTTCTTGCATAAAAAGGCGTTCAACTTATTTTTTTGTCAATTTAAGTATTTTCGTTAAATATTTAACGATCATCCGTTAAGTTTTACATTTCAAATCCATCGACCGCCACCATCACTACCAATCATCGTCACCACCACCATCACTACCAAGTACTGCCTCCACCACTAATCACAACCACTTTCTTGACAGCCCTTGGCTTGAGAACAACACCGGTAACTTTGGGTACCAGTCGAAGAAACCCAAGTTTAATTGTAAAAATTCCAACACTTGAGAATATAATATAATTTTTCTGTAAATCTTATTAATTGTTGTACCTTTGAGATTGTACGTTGTGCAAAAAATATATGAACAAGACCTTTTGATGTGTCTGAAAAAACAAGCTCGTTGAACGCCTTAACCTCCTGAGAGCATCTCTAATGAGGTGGTTTTTAAAAGGCTTTTTACTATTTAGAAAAGCTTTTAGTATGCATTTTAGCATTGGAGCAATGACATGGTTAACCACTTTTTAGCAAAGACTTGTGCAGTTACAAGCGTTTGACGACAAAAATAAAAAGCTATTGCATTAAGTGAACAAATACATAATTAAAAACTCATTCATTAAATGCATCAACTACAAAAAGTAAATGCAAAAAGCTATTGATGGTATTTATCATCGGAGATGCTATGAGGAAAGAAACATTTCATCAGATAATAAATATAGAGTATCAAAGAATGCCATTGATATATATATATATATGGGTATACTAATAAATTTACTTATCCTCAGATAGTAAATTTCCTGTACAAATGATTATTTGACCGCTAATTAATAAATGCAAAAGTAAATTATTCAAACACTAGAAAGTGTTTCCTCAATCACATCAAGACACGCTTGATGCTGTGGCATGTTCCGAGCAGTCCGTTTGACTAACATTTTTTATTATTTCACGAAGCAAGAGAGCCAATCTTATGTATAATAAGAGATACAATAAGAGAAGAAGATTTTTAATTTGATGATTACAAGTATTTTTATTGGTGTTTAATAATGATTTTAGTGGTGGAGGCGGTGCTTGGTAGTAATGATGGTGGGGAAGCTTGGTGGTGGTGATGATGATTGGTGGTGGTGGCGGCCGGTGGACCTGAAATGTAAAACTGAATGGTTGATCGTTAACTATTTAACGAAAATATCCAAATTAGTCAAAAAAATAAGTTGGACACCTTTTTATGCAAGAAAAAAAGTGTGATTCCTTGATTGAAAATAACCCTTGAGTTGGGTACCTTTTTGTGCTATTTGCCCTTAATCATTTGGTATCTTAATAAAGTTTTGATATCCAAATAAACTTAAATCAATTTTTAAAATATCATTTTTCTTTTTAGATTCAAAGAAAAGAACAAAAATACATATGGACTTGCAACGTCTTTATTGATTTTCTTGGACCAAATTGTATTATTGAACAATATACTAATTAGTAGGGGTGAGCAACGGTCCAAAACCGGACCGGACCGGCTAGGACCGAGACCGAAATGGTCGGTCCGGTTTGGTTCGGTTTTCCGGTCCGGTCCGGTCCACCGGTCTATTTGCTCAGCCCTACTAATTAGCATCACAGAAAACGACAACTTAGGACGGTATTGGGTCATTTTCCATTTGGGCTATCTAAGTTTGCTTCGTGGGCTACTTTGTTTAGTTACTTTTTTTTTTCTTTTTTTTTTGTTGACCATCACACCAAAGGCGTGTATTGACTTTTCAAAAACAAAAATACTATGACTGCGTTTAGTTGGAAGAAAACACCCTTATTTTCCACAAGATGTTTTGTGGAAAACAAGGAAAACAGAGATCGCGTTCATTTCGTCGTTTTCCAACAAAATTCTCTACAAAACACAAAATTCATATTTTCTCCTTTTATACACAAAACTAGAAAACAATTTTATTTTGTTTTCCCCGTTTTTCATTTATGACACCCATATCTATTTTCCCCTTATTTCCTACGTTTTATACGTTTTTATAAGTTTTTTGATGCTTATGTACGCTTACAGACTTTTTTACGTTTCCGTCCGTTTTTTACGATTTCGACAGTTTGTTTTACGTTTTCGTTCGTTTTTTACGTTTTCGTCCATTTTTTTACGATTTCGTCCGTTTTTTTACTATTTCGTCCGTTTTTTTACGATTTAGTCCCGTTTTTTACGATTTCGTCCGTTTTTTAAGAATGTGTCCGTTTTTTTACGATTTCGTTCGTTTTTTTACGATTTCATCTGCTTTTTTACGATTTCGTCCTTTTTTTACGATTTCGTCTGTTTTTTTACGATTTCGTCCGTTTTTTTACGATTTCGTCCTTTTTTTAAGTTTTTGATGTTTATGTACGCTTACAGACTTTTTACGTTTTCGTCCGTTTTTTACGATTTCGACCGTGTTTTTACGTTTTCGTCCGTTTTTTTACGTTTTCGTCCTTTTTTTACGATTTCGTCCGTTTTTTTACGATTTCGTCCGTTTTTTTACGATTTCGTCCGTTTTTTACGCTTTCGTTCGTTTTTTACGATTTCGTCCGTTTTTACGTTTTCGTCCTTTTTTTACGATTTCGTCCGTTTTTTTACGATTTTGGGATACAATACTTGTTTCACTCATGGACGCAACAACTTTACTTTGATTCAAATGATTACGGATTAGCTTAAGTTGCATGAACTGTTAATTACTCGGAGGGTAAGCGCGAGTGTTATAAGATAGATCTATTTGGGATTGACAATCCCCGTTCGGGTGAGTAGCGCTCACTAGTTCGACGGATTGAACTAACGAACGTTATACCATGTCAGAGCATTGGACTACATACTCATGAACTCTTACCGTGCCTTGAATAAAGTGGCATACATACAAGTCTACGCCGCAGTTTCATGAACTTAGGGGTGAAATCGTAATCACACATGATGACTATTGTATTGGATACAATGGTCATGCATACTTTATAAAAGCTTTGGTCTAACTATATTTAACTTTTTGTGACTATTGTATGGGATACAATAGTCATACACATCTTTGATTTCCACATTCATACTTACATTTTTGGTGATTATTATAAGGATTGAAATGGTCATACACGCTTTATAAATCTTTGATTTCAACGTTCGTGCCTACATTTTTTGGTGACTATTATAATGATTGAATTGGTCATATACACTTTACAAATCTTTGATCCAACATTTACCTTTACATAAACCTATGAACTCACCAACTTTATGTTGACACTTTTAAGCATGTTTTTCTTAGGTGAAACAGATGCTTGGCTTACTTGATGTGCATTGAAGTCTAAACTTTACAAGATTACTTTTCAAACAACACATTTAGAGGTCGCTCTCTCAAGTCTTGTGCAATGGTATTATGAAGTAACGCTCCCGGACTCTTATTCCTCTGCGACCCAATTTGAGGGTGTTACAGATTGATATTCAGAGCCATGGTTATAGAGAATTAGGTTGCATATTTTACCTAGACTATAATCGTTTTCACAAACATTGCATCACATCAAACTTTTTCATGTGCATACACACTACTTGCTTACTTGCTTACATTATGTGGTTACATGACATACATATATACATATATGCTTACATCCCTTATGTATATTTACATTATTTATATAAGCGTTATTATATAAATGATAGAACATTTCTTAAGGCAAAGTAATACTATAAGCTCGTATGTCCTAAACATTATCCAAACATTAATTCATCTTATATGATATTTTGCCATCATTCATTTATGCCATGATGCATTCCATTTCGCCATGCTTATTCTTTAAAAACAACAACGTTTTACTATATAAATGCTATTTATATACATACTTCATTTTTTTTTGGGTAAAAGGGACTCAACCCCGGTAAAATATATTACACCAAAAAAGCGTTGAAGTATAATGGATATAGGTGAAGTCCTATATCACAGCCCGTTACATGGGCAACAAACCTGCACATCAAGTGCAACGAACCAAGCAACAAGAATGACATACCACTCTTATGCACTACCAAATGAAGAACAATCATCTTCATACAAACATAAACTAGGAGCTACCAAAAAACATAAAACATTACGAACATGGACTATTATTCCTAGTCTAAGAACATCAAATTGGGACACGCAAGATATATCCCAATAAACTTCCAAGCGTGTACATCTTGCTCACGCAACAATCAGCAACAATCCTTCCTTTATAAAGAGAAAAGAAAGGCAGTCATATCACCCACTTGGCACTACAGAACAACTCTAAATAGTGATCATAAAACATGTTTGTATGAAAAAACACGCTACATCCAAGCTCTACTCACCCACCAAGAGTGAGCACTTCATACACGAGCAGCAACAACACCAAAAAAAAACTACGATGTACTAGTCCCAAACAACAGTTGGTGAACCTGCGTTTGTGTAGTAACAACCGAGCCTCCAGTGAGTGAACCAAAAACGTAGTAAAACTACGTACCCAAAAACGTAGGTAAATCCCCCGTTTAGAACCCTACACGTCTGCCCAAATGGTAAAACATACGTGACTTCCACATGACACCCTAACAAATTTAGGGTTTAGTACTTACACCTCTCCCCATACCCATGACCACGTGCTGCTCCAAACAAACCACCAGCCAACAACGGCACCAATGCTCGATAGCGAAATCAGGGGAATAATACCAATCAAAGTAAAAACCCTAACAGGTTTCTTGACCTCGCCATCTAAAGACGATTGCAGCAAACCGTCAACCCAAACACCATGTCGAACCACCCCAGAAATATATAGAACATGTAGAGAAGATTAGTGATTAAAATCACAAACCCTAGTTAGGCCGACAACCACCAGATCCCAAAAAAGATTTCGAACCCTAAAAGAGACCGAAATCCTTAAAGAGCCTGATAACATGATCCAAAACATAAATCATGGAACACAACCATCCCCGAAACCCTAAAGATAAATCAAATCAGCAAACCCTAAAAAATTAGGGTTATGGTTTCGGTTATGTACTAGGAACGATTTAGATGAGACTATAAAGCAAACCGACACCACCCTCGTGAAAAAAAAACAGAACCTTAAACCAATTGCATATCTAGCCACCTTTATAATCAATATCCCAAAACTAAAACGCATATGAGATACAAGAAATCATAAACAAATGAAGGACAGAATAATTAATTACTAAAGGGATAGATAGAGAGGCGGAAATAGGGTTTTGTTGCCCCAAAAAAAGGGGTGGAGGGAGGTGCCGGAAATCGCCCGATTACTATGAATTCCTTGGTGAACTAGGTTTTATTAATACATACTTGATTTTCATTACAACCACCTCAGGCATTGTGAGTTACACAATGGTCTCATTTTACTTCTCAGACATTGTGAGTTGCACAATGGTCTCACTTATTTCTCAGACATTTCAAGTTATACAATGGTCTCTAAATTATTTTTTTCATAACCTTATACAATATCGTTTTACACGAAACCTGTCACAGTTTTGTTTACATGGAAGTATGTGTGAATCTAAGTATTACAAGTCGTGTATGGGTGGGACTTGTAATAGGAGGATTGATATGATAATTGCTATGTTAATTCGTTCATAAAGACCTTTATCTTATTTACTTTAACCGTGTACTCATCAACTATTTTGAACACTATGTCGATATCCCCTGATTGTTTTACTCCCCGTTTCCGAAGATGAGTTTTAAACACTTGTCCCATACTCATTAGAGAACCATTGTCATGTCATTCACCACCTTGAAGGTTATGTGAGTACGCGTATTGCATCGGAAATTCTTAAGTAGGATGATTTATAATCTCTTTATTTGAATGGATTTGGACGCCTCTTCATTTAAATAAATATTATATAAAGTTGCTTCCATTAAAAAAAATGTTCTTTTTACGCTACCATATAAAAAGACGAACCTAAAGTTTGATGTTTAAGACTTACGTAAATAATTCTTTTTTTATCAACGTTTAATATATTTGGAATAGGAATTTGATAAATTGCTCAAGATAATTTAAGATTGTTGTTTTGATATTGGCGTAAATTTTCCATCCACGTGATGATAACGTTGACCAGTGTCATCTTTATTTTTTTATTCAAAAAATTGTATTTCATATTAAATAATTAATATAATTTATATATATTTAAAATAATAATTAATTTTCTCTCTCTTTATTTACTTTCAAACATTTCCCAAATCTAAATCCAAATCCATTCCCACTTGCATACCAAATGGGCCCTTAGATTTGAATTTGTATTTGGATTTAGTATAACATCAACGTCACATCAACTTTAACATTTAAACACCAACACACCAAAATGCATAAATACCCCTCTAATCATAACACCACATAACACCACTTGTTGGGACCCACAATTTGTTTTCCACAATTTTAAAACAAACTAATTTCATTTCATTAATTAAAAATTAAAATTACAATACTTAAAAAAAACATTCGAAAATTAAAAAGTCTACGCGTCGTTGTCGTCGTCCGAGGGCCTCGGCAATTTCAAATGGTATTTTTCTTTGATGACTTTTTTTTGCAAGTTGATATAATATGCGTCGTCCTCCGACAAATCCTTCAAGCAAATGGCGAGAAATTTCAACTCTTCCAAACGCATCACCGTCTGGTCTTTCTCTTTCGCCACCTCGAACGCCATTTTGACGGCTTCCCGTTTGAGACGAAGCTCGTGTGTCATAAACTCCTTGAATTGGCTTGACGAGCTACTCCCCCCGGTGCTCACCGATATATCAGGTTTATTTTTTTTTCGAGGCGTTGTTTGCCGGGAGGACGAGGTCTAGCATCGGGACCGAATAGCTCCTCGGTGTTTACCACGGGAACGTGTTCATCTTTTGTTAAATCAACCGGTGCGGGTGCGGGTGCGTCCCATTTTGAATGGGATCGCAAAAGTGCCCAAGCATCTTCGTGATTAAACGTGTTATTTTTATTCTCATCACGATAAATCGCCCTAGCCAGTTTCATAACATCCAACTCGTTCTCGCCACTTTTGTCAAACGCCCAAATTGCGTTGAACTTTTGGCAATTATGGTTCAACGTATTCCATTTGCTTATCAACATATCATTGGTACGTTTTTGAAAATTTAACCTATTGAACTCGTTCAAAATCCGAAACCAAAACGTTTCCCCTGATTGTGACTTTCCGACATTCGGATCCTCGGAAACTCCAACGTAACATTTTGCATGTAACGTTTCCTCGTCCGGTTGCCAACGTAAAGTAACGTCGCCAATCGGTTCGGTCACTTTGCCTTTTTTTGCGGCCCGTTTTGTTCAGCCCTTTTTCGGTTAGGATTCGGTTTGTGTGAGTGAGTTTAACGATTGGCTATGTTGTTGTGGTATAGAGAATTGTGGTGGGTTTTGTTGTTGGCTTTGTTGAAAATCCAAAAAAGCTTGTTGTGTTTGTAAGAGAGATAAAATGTAAAAGTTGTTTGTTTGATATTGGGGTTAGAAATAAAATAAAATGTTTTATACTATTTTAAGATTTAAATAAAAATAAAAAATATTGTGAAAACTAATTAAGGGAAAACTAATTGCAGATTTGTTAATTATTAAAAGTAACTCATTTATTACAAAACCAATGTAAACCGGCCAATGTCATCAGCTTTTGCAAAAGGAGAAAGGGGTAGGTTATAAAGACCCCCACAAAAAGCTATTTGTACCCCTCATGTTTTTCGTTTTTTTTATTTTTATTTTTATAACTTTGTTTATATTATAAAACTGTGAAACGAAAAGTGCGGAATAAAAATTATAAAGTTTAACAAGTCAAAAGTATTAAACTGTTAAAAATTACGAAACATAAACTGATAAAAAAACTGTGTTGTATTGTAAAAATCAAACATTGGTTTTTAGTCCAAGTCTAAGTTTTCTATCCTAAACCCTTGAACCAAACTGCCCCTTAATCTCATATCAATTCCATTCCATCCTATTATGAAATCAATACCGAAACCACTCAAGGGTGGCCTAGTTGCAAAGGGGCTTGTGTCACTCTAAAATGTGTGAGGTCTCAAGTTCAATTTCTGCTAGGTGCAAACAACCTTGATGTTGTCGCGCCGACCTCCTGAAAATGGAGGGCTTTACCTGGTTTGAGTCTGTGTGACGGTGGGTTCAAACCCCGTAAATTAGTCGGCCAAAAGGTCAGAATCCATGGTTACCAAAAAAGAAATCCATACCGATAGTGATTCCGGATAATAAACCGAACGACCCCTTAGTCCGTATAGGTGATTTGGGTTAATATTATTGACTGATTAATGTGCTGGCTTTTTTTGTTTTATATATGTGAAAGGGAAGTGTTTTGATATGTTTTCGTATAGCTTATTAAGGATGATATGTGCTTGCAAGTAGTTTATGCGAAAGTTATCCGTAACAAGCAAACCGGGCAATCTGAAGGTTATGGTTTCATCAAGTTTGTTAACCGTGATGCTGCAGAAAGGCATTTACAGGAATAAACTAGTACTCCGATGCCTAATGTTGAGCAGGTCTTCAGGCTTAACTCCGCTTCATTTGGTGGCGGTGAAAAGAAACAAGACGATACACCTGACTACACTGTATTTGTTGGGGATTTGGCAGCTGATGTTACGGACTATACCTTGCAGAAGACATTTAGCGCTCAGATTGGAAATTATCAAATAGGAAAAGAAACCTACAAAGAGATGCCTTCAAAGCACATGTAAAATGTTTTTTTAAATACTCGCATCTTCTTGCAACTTACTCATTTGAGTACAAGTGATAAATTAGGCCAGTTATGTAATGGGTGAAATGGGTTCCGGTCGACCTTTAAACATTTATCATCTTTTATTTTCTTGAGTTTTAGAATAAATGTTTTTAGTATGAGGAGCTATATTACTACAATCAAAATCGAATTTAATGAATTAAATAGATTTGGAATATAGATAGCGAATACATATTAGTTTCCATGTTATTAAATCTTTACGAATAATTATCTTACCCACTTGACATGTTGACCGTTAAAGGTGAAGAATAACCCAAGTTGACCCATTTACTTATGAATGGGTCAAACTAGCCACTTTTGTATCTGAAGATCTTTTAGCAAGTAAATTATGCCAACTTACCACATCTATAACTATAACGTAATGATGTACTAAATATTCTACAGAAAAGAGATCGCACAATTACACAGCAAAGAAATTGCACTAAATAAAGCAACTGCAAAAGGAAGCAAGGCTGAGCTAAAAGCTAAAAGCTAAAAAGTAATAAATGAAAAAACAAATCTCTCAACTCACCACCGATCTTAAAGAGACAGGTAGCCAAGCTTGCTTCTGTATGTTGTGTTATACACTAATTTAGCCGAAGTTGCATTATTTAAAGTGGTCATAAAAATTAGTAACTTGACAAATGCTTATAATTTAAGGCTCTAATGTTGGCTCTTGCTTTGTGGTTTTAACATAGTTGTGCTGGTATTTCTAATAAGAATTTGTGGTTTTAACATAGTTGTACTGGTGTTTCTAATAAGAAATGTGATTATACATTTATACTTATGTTCTTTCTCTTTCATTATGGAACTGTCGCCGTATATACCGGAGGGACCCAAATTGGAGGGCACCATCCTGCCGGAGGGTACCTTCCGGAAGAACTTAGTAAATAACACTTGAAGGACCAGGATCTCTCTCAGACCAGTAGTCCATAACCAGCACTCAAGGCAGCGCCGCCGTTCTAGAAATCACGAGATCGTGTTCCCCACGCGATCGTACCTTTTGACACCAGCCTAAGGGTTGTTCGGCGCGACCTTTCTCGAGATGCCAGGAACAGTGTTTCAGCATAGTAGATCAGGTAGTATAAATACCCCCTCATTTACTACAGATCAGGTAGCATTTATTGCACTTATACTTATTACTTACTTTCACGCCTTTCGGCTCTCTCTGTGTACTTACTCTCACGCCAAAGCTTGGTCTCGGATCCCAATCCGAGGCGAGGCTAACACGTCTTTCTTTCTTATTCTCAGGGATTTAGATTTGTTCCCTCCAGAAATAAGAGGGACCTCACATTTCACTCGTGGTACAGGAAATTACCTTGACAAATTTGCGCCATCCTTGGGACCCAAATCTCATCTATCATCATAGCAGGATGGTTGTCCGGCAGAGGGTGGAGGACCCGAGGGTCAGGACGACTGGGAGGCCACTCCACATCCTCTGACAAAAGAACAGATTGGGGGCACTTATCCGCCCTTAGGTCAATAATCAAAGACCACACAGGAAGAACAAGACAGATCCCATACAGCTAGATTTCGATGAAGACGACACCGCGACGAAGGACACTCGTATTGTAAAAGGGAAGGAAGTAATAGATGACGATCTGCGGAAGCCTTTCTAGGAAGGTTTGAAAACACCTCTCACACGCAGAATCATAGAATTTGCTGGTACGGAATATAAAATGCCGACCAACATAAAGCTATACGATGGGACCATCGATCCGGAGGACCACCTGGGTCGGTTCGCCAGCGCAGCTAACTCCGGCGAGTGGCCTATGCTAGTTTGGTGTAGGATGTTTCAGCAAACTCTTGACGAACCAGCTAGGGGATGGTTCGAATGCCTTCCGGCCAACATCATCGATGAATGGGCAGACTTGAGGGAAGAGTTCACTACCAGATATTCAGTCAGAAAAACATGCTTTAAAGAACCTCACAAGGTCACCAAGATAATTAGGAGGGCTAATGAATCGCTGACGGCCTTCAAAGAAAGGTGGATAGTAGAGACTGGGTTCATTATGGGGGTTCCGAAAATCATGAAAATTTCATCTTTCATGGATTTACTCAAATGCCTGGAGTTAGCAAAGCGCTTCTAGGATAAGGCCCCAAGAACAGTGAACGAGATGATGAAAAGGTTAGATGATTTTGTTCGTTCCAAAAAGGATTTCGTGCAAACGGAGCTCCCCAAGGGCGAAACAGGAGAACATCATCGAAAGTCGTATTTCCCTCCGACGAGGAAGGATGGTCGTCCCTTCCGAAACCACCAGATGACTGACCAACGAAGGTTTGGCCCCCAGAACAACTATAAAGGAAGAGATAATGTTGTCTCATACAGGGTAATGGACAACCGACCTCCTTACCCTTCACCTAGGGTAGATTACCAGGCCCGAGTGGCACCCGTTCTCACCTTGGATGCTCTCACTAAGCACCCCAAAGATATTCTGGCAACTAAAACTCAATTACGTTTGGCACCCTTGAGGCCGATGATAAATCCCCAAAGAGGTGGAAACATGGACAGGTTCTGCGACTACCATCAAGAGAAAGGCCACCACACTAATGATTGTCACCATTTAAGGAGACAGTTGGAAGCAGCACTAGAGTCCGGTAAACTGAACCATCTGATAAAGGATGTACGTCAAAGGGGAAGAGGGAACCAAAATGGAGATGGTCCCTAGCAGGCAAAGATAATCAACATGATAGGGATCAGATCCATGAAATAGAAGAAGAGGAAGGCACGAGAAGAAATAGATAAATGGATGGACACCCCCATCACCTTTCCTTCGATCTCGACGGAAGATGTTTTAGACGAACCACTAATAGTGGAGGCTGAGGTGGCATGGTATTTGGTCAGAAGAATATACGTAGACAGAGGAGCATTAATGGAGGTCATGTTTGAACACTGCTTTGAAAACCTCAGTCCGGAAATAAAGCCCAAGCTGAAGGAAACTCAGACGAACCTCGTGGGTTTTATTGGGGAAGCAACTAAACCTTTAGGCAAAATAGAATTGGAAGTATGTTTCGGCAGCGAAGGGTTATGCAGAAGGACAACAATGAAGTTCACCTTCATCAGGGCTCCCTCACCTTACAATGTGATATTAGGAAGGACGGGTCTAAGAGCCTTGAGGGCTATTCCTTCCACCATCCATTCGATGATGAAGTTCCCCACTCTGAAAGGCATAGCTACCTTGGTCACCAGGTCAGTGATCATATCGGAATGCAGGCGTTTAGAAAAAAACAAGTGGTCGAAGAAGAATAGAAGGAAGAGGTCGAAACAAAGACAGTCAATGTGACGGAAGAGATACTAGTGAATCCGACATTCCCAGACCAATTGGTCGTTATGGGTGGAGGACTGCTCGAGATGTGTAAAGCTCAGCTGAAGCTCTTGTTGAAAGATAACATGGATATATTTGCTTGGGAACCCGCAGACATGACGGGAGTTCCCTAGAGGATCATAGAACATAAATTGAATGTCAACACATCCATCGAGCTGGAGCGTCAGAAGCGTAGGGTCTTAGCACCTGAGAAGAGTGAAGTTGTGGCTAGAGATTTTGGCGAATGGGTCAAGGCTGGTATCGTACGATCAGTCAGATACCCCACATGGATTTCCATCCCAGTACTTGTCAAAAAATGTGACGGGGATTGGAGAATGTGCATCGATTTCAAGAATCTGAACTCAGCTTGTCTGAAGGATTTCTACCCCCTTCCCAACATCGACTACAAAGTAGAGTCTGTAATGGGCTTCAAATACAAGTGTTTCTTGGATGCATACAAAGGCTATCACCAAATTCAGATGTCGAGGGAAGATGAAGAGAAAACAGCGTTCTATACAAACCAAGGAACTTACTGCTACACCAAGATGCCATTCAGATTAAAACACGTTGGGGCTACTTACCAATGGTTGATAGACTCTACCTTCCAGTCACAAATAGGAAGAAATTTGGAGGCATATGTGGATGAAATGGTCATAAAAAGTAATGATGAGAAAATGCTATTGGCAGACGTGGCGGAAACATTCGACAATCTAAGGAAAATAAACATGAAACTGAATCCAAAGAAATGTTCTTTTGGAGTGGAGGAAGGCAAGTTCTTGGGTTATATGGTAACTTCCGAAGGGATCCATGCTAACCCTAAGAAAACCATGATCCTGGCTGACCTACAGTCACCTCGTACGTTGAAAGAAATGCAGAGCTTGGCCGGAAAGCTTGCAGCCCTTAACAGGTTCCTAGCGAAGTCAGCAGAAAAATCCCTCTCTTTCTTCAACACGCTGAATAATATAATGAAAGAAAACAAGCATGAGTATAAATGGACTGTTGAGGCCGAAGAAGCCTTTCAGCAGATGAAAAAATACGTCATAAACCTCCCATCCCTCACCCCTTCATTCCCAAAAGAAACTTTGTACGCATACCTGGCAGTATCCAAAGAGGCGGTAAGTTTTGTTTTACTCATCGACCGAAAAGTAAAACAAAGCCCCATCTAGTACGTCAGTCGCACTCTAAATGATGCGGAAAGAAATTATGCTCCGATAGAAAAGTTATCATTGTCACTAGTACACATGACGAGGAGGTTGAGGCGGTATTTTGAAGCACACCTAGTGAAGGTCATCACCGATCAGCCCATAAAGCAGATCCTCAGTAAGAAAGTGTAGGAACCCGGATACACTTTCACTTCACCTTGTTAACCAAGAAATAAAGATGAGAAGAAAAATGAAAAAGAGTAGAGAGAGGTTAGAGAGAGAAAGTAAGAAAGAAAAAGATATGGTTGATTTCTTACAAATGAAAACCTTACAAATAAGAACCAACACCTTCTTCACACTTGGAGAGGGGTATTTATACTTGCATATGGCCGGCCTATTAAGGCTTTAGTTGGGCCGTATGTTTTTGTTCTTGGGCCGGGCTCGGGATTACAATGGACCTTAGTCAGGAACTAGTACAAGATTAGATTACGTTCACGAGCCCGTTTACCCTTCTAGCCTATTACAACATACATGAGATAAAGATCGAGATTGATAATATAATTGAGGCTAAAAGAAAGAGGCCTCCGAAATTTGGAAAAATATGATGTCGAGTTAGGGGCATACAACATCACATTCGAACCTAGAAATGCTGTGAAAGGGCAAGTATTGGCAGATTTCATAACCGAAACGTCGGATGGAGAGTCGCCAGAAAAATACTTTCGGACCCCAAAGATAACTCTCGAAAGGGATGAAACAGAAGAATGGATGTTGTTCACGGACGAGGCGTCAAGTTTGAATGGGTTCGGAGTGGGTTTAGTGTTGATTGGTCCTAGCGGTGTTGAACACACTTATGCTCTCCGGCTGACATTCGACAACACTAATAACGAAGCAGAATACGAAGCACTCCTGGCAGGGATAAGGATCGCCAGGAGAATGAACATACAAAAGTTAGAAGCAAAGGTCGACTCTAAATTGGTCGCCAGTAAGATAAATGGCAACTACATAGCCAGCTGTGATAACATGATGAAATATTTGGCAAAGGCAAAGGAATACATCGCTTGTTTCAAATCTTTCTCCATCAAGAACATCCCGAGGAACCAAAATTAGAAGGCTGATGTGCTCAGTAAACTTGCCTTAGTGGCTTTCAATCACTTGACTAAGGAAGTTCTAGTCGAGGGTTTGAATGAATGGTCTACAAAGATGAAAGAGGTAAACACTATAGTAGAGGAGGAAGGAGAAAACTTGATGACCCCGATCATCCAATGCATGGAGAAGGTGATATGGCTGACGGACAAGAACAAAGCTCACAACGTGCGAGTAAAAATCAACCAATATGCAATGGAGAATGGGGTGCTCTTCAAAAATGGTACCTGGTACCCATGCTTAGATGCGTAGGCCTACTACAGGCAAATTATGTCATCCGAGAGATCCACATTGGGTCGTGCGGCATGCACTCTGGACCTCACGTCATTGTTAGAAAAGCAATGAGGTAAGGATACTACTGGCCCACCATGCACGAAGATGTCAAGAAGGAGATCCAAAAGTGTGACTCCTATCAGATATACTCAGCTGTACCTAAGCTCCCTAAAATCTTCATGACTTCCATCATGGCCCTATTGCCATTCTACCAGTAGGGCATGGACATCCTCAGACCTCTTCCCTAGGCCCCCGGGAGGGTCAAGTATGTAATTGTGGCAATCGATTACTTCACCAAGTGGATAGAAGCTAAACCACTGGCCAGAATCACCGGTAAGGATGTAATATGTTTTGTGTTAGACAATATAATTTGCAGGTTCGGTCTTCCCCGGATAATCGTCACCGACAACGGTACTCAGTTCGTGAATGACCCATTCAAAAGTTGGTGCACAAGACTGAATATTCAACAGATGAACACAGCCGTTACTCACCCACAAGCTAACAGATTGGTTAAAAGGGCAAACAAAAGTTTAATGGAAAGAATCAAAACCAGGTTAGGTAGGGAGAAGGTTGGCTGGGTAGATGAGCTGCCGAATGTCTTATGGGCTCACCGGACATCAATCAAGATGAGCAATGGGGAAACACCATTTAGCCTAACATACCGAAATGAAGCAGTCATTCCGGCAGAGATAGGCATGCCCACCTACAGAGCCATGATGATCAGGGAAGGTCTCAATGAGGAGGAGATTCGCCTCAACCTAGACCTGTTAACAGAGAGAAGAGAGTTAGCTGCCATCCGAGAAGCAAATTACAAAACAAAGCTGGAGCAGTATTGCAACAAGAAGGTCCATTTGACCAGTTTTAAACCTGGGGAGTTCGTGTTCTGGAAAAATGAAGCAAGTAGGGTCGAAGATCAGGGGAAGCTAGGACCAAAATGGGAGGGACCGTACAGAGTCACGGAAGCATATCAGAATGACTCTTACAAACTAGAGACAATGGAAGACAAAGAAGTACCACGCACTTGGCATGCTATTAATCTTCGAAAATGTTATTTGTAGAAATGATTGTATAGGGAATTCTGATGTATTCTCTAAAATGATTATTAATATGAAGCCCCTACTCCTCGTTTGTAGGAAGTGGCAATTTTCTAAAGATGTTGATACAAGAAAACATAGGCTCTTACCGGATGGCTCGCTACCTCCGGAAGGACCGTATGATATAAAATCTCTAAAGGCCTAGCCAAAAGAGTACATCCGGAGTGCATGGCACCGAAAGGCAAGAAATTAAAACCTCTAAAGGCCTAGCCAAAAGAGTACAGCCGGAGTGCATGGCACCCAAAAGCAAAAAATTAAAACCTCTAAAGGCCTAGCCAAAAGAGTATAGCCGGAGTGCATGGCACCGAAAGGCAAGAAATTAAAACCACTAAAGGCCTAGCCAAAAGAGTACAGCCGGAGTGCATGGCACCCAAAGTCAAAAAATTAAAACCTCTAAAGGCCTAGCCAAAAGAGTACAGCCGGAGTGCGTGGCACCGAAAGGCAAAAAATTAAAATCTCTAAAGGCCTAGCCAAAAGAGTACAACCGACATAAACCACACCAAAAGCTAAATATTGAAACCTCTAAAGACTAAATCAAAGATGCGTCAGAGCGCACAGTGCTTAAAATTATGCGTCAACAAAAACAGTCAAAACTTAGTCATAAGAACAACATTACAGCCAGTGTATAAATCCCTCCGTCGGAAACAGGCCCGGATGGACAACAAGGATCATTACATCAAAGTAGGAATTCCTAATTATTACATCCAGATAAGAAAACAAAACAAATACAAAGGTGCGCGAAGCTAAGTCTTCTTCGGGGGAGGAGCACCAGATCCGCCAAGAGCCTTGGAAATGGTGGGTGCCCAAGTGTCTCCGAAGGGAGCAGGATCAGGATGAACTTTTAGCAAATCAGCCACCGAGTGGCGATACCCGCTAGCAATCTTCTCAATGTAGGGATACTCCTTCTCAAACAACTTGTCATACATCGGGTACAACTTCTTGTCAGAATAAGGATCAAAGTTCTCAGCTTTGTAAAGAGCAGCCATAATTTCCTTGTCCGTGCGCCCCTCGCTCAATCCTTTGCCTCATCCGGCTTGAATGCCATGTTAAAGGGCTCGAAAGACACTTTGTTTGATGATTATAGTGTAAATTTTTGTATGTGGTTTATTACGTGTATATGTAACGACTGTCCTGAGTACATATTCAATGGTGTATTAAGTGTCTTAGTGTGGCTAAATTTTTGCAGCATTCTCAAGTCAGTAAACAAATCCATTTTCGTTCAAAAAAAACAAATCCATTAGGATGGAAGTTCAACTTTTCAAGGTTTGCCGACATATACACTTGGTACCTTTCCTCTAGGTTTAACACAAAAAGCAGTGACCATAATATATTTGAAAATTATGAATTTTACAACGCACATATCTTTTACTTAGTAAAGGAAAACGTCAAGTATGGTATTCGCATTTCTAAAAAATCAAATCATACTTTATTAGGCAATATTTTATTTTATTTTTTAATAGATTTAATTAAAAAAAACCCTAAATACTTCTATATTTGACCAAAATTTATAAAAAAATAGTTTTTATACGTTTTTTCAATAACATTGTGTACAAAAATATATGTGTTAGAATTCTAATAAAAAAAACTTTAAGGAAAACGGAGTCAATCCACAAAGAACCTAAGGGTTAAAATGAAAACTTAAAGAAGCAAAACCAATCTTTGAAAGTTGAAACAAACCTTCCGAATCACTTGCCGTCTCCTAAACCACCCACGTCCCATAATCACAAACCCTTATGTTTCTTCTTTCGTTTATTTAACATTATTATCAAGGTATTATCCTTTTATTTCGTTTTATGCTTTATATAATTACGATTCTTTAGAGTGTGATTGGTAAATTAGAAATTGAGCACGGTTTGTTGATGTTGTATTTTGAATCGTTTGATGCTTATATGACATTATGATTTTGATCGTTTAACCTTTGGCTGTTAGTTAGACCTAATTATCGTTAATTGCAACTGTTTTTCCTTGGCCATTGAATTTTTGCATCGTATTTTATGCTTATATGATATTATGATTTTTCAATATGCATCATTAGTTGTAACTGTTTCTGTTTAGCCCTTTAATCAGTTGTCAGTTAGACGTAAATTGATTTTAATTACCCGTTAAGGAACGGGTCAAACCAATATATATTCATTTTGAATGCCGAAAGATATTTACCTGTTTAACTCAATATTGAACTCATTCCGCAAGAATTGGGCAATTCTCTTACATATCTGTATCAATAAATCTAACCCCAAACTGATTAATCATTTAGCACAGTTGTTTACTAATTTTTGCGCTAACTCTTAGGGTGGTGCAAATCACGGGTCAAACTCGACCCCTTTTACAACCCGCCTGACCATTTTAAGGATTATAAGTGTGTTGTTAAAGATGTAGATAAAGACATTCGAGAAAAAAAATCCAACACTGAAACAAAAGGAGGCTCAAGTGCAGCACCTCGATATGGAATATGAGAAACAAGGATATAAAGTTTGAGGTCCTAGTAGAGGATATGATTTTTCAACAAGCTTACCCCTTAAATTTTATTATTACTATCATGGAAGCATATGTGGGACATTAATCGAGGCGAGTTTTATAATTTTCAACTCTCATTAGTTTTACAAATCTTCATCATTTTGCATACCTTTAGCAGTAATGCAACGTTTCAATGACTGAATTTATTATACAAATTTGGGTTAAGAGCCCATTGTGATTTCTTTTGCCTAATTACGTGCAATTATTCAATTGCTTACATCACAAACTACTTGATTACAGATTATTTTATCTTTACATATGTAGGTGAGGCGAACATTGGATGCATATATAAGACTTGGAGGAAGGTGAACACATTACTATTTTCTTTGGTGGTATATATAGATGTAACAAAGCATGTGTTTCATAGCTTTTCATTAACATGATACAATAAGGGTGTATTGAAAGTAGGACTGTTATTCGGGTATACCCGACCTGAAAAAGCCTTAAATGGGTTGGGTAATTCGGGTTTTGAGCTTAGAGAATTTTACACATACCTGACCCTAATAAGCTTTGGTTATGTCAGGTACGAGTGGTTTCGTGTACGCCTATTGCGGGTTGGGTTGTGTGGGTTATGGGGGTATTCTAGCAAAAATACAAGTACTATGTATCATGAGGTATAATTCTTTTTGATATGCAACCTTTTATCTAATAAAGCACACATGCATGCATTTAGCAGCAGACACGTAATAACTCAATAATGTCATATAATATAAGGCAACTCCAGTTAATAGCAAGACGGAAGCTTGACAGTAGAAAACTTTGATAATAACAAAATTGGACATGGCCTTAAAATGAAAAGTTGACAATCATTGGTTTACTAGCAAGACATTCAAAATGAAGTAAGGAAAATGAAATAATTCTGGACTACACACTATATATAAGAAGTTTAAAAAATAACAAAAATCTTAATCGGGTTAACTCAAAACCCGTATAAGCTTTAAAGCTATATCCGTAACCCGGCCCTAAATTCAGGTTAATTCGAATAGCCCATCATTTAGGATTATGCGGGTACGGGTCAGGTTTTGCGGATGCAGATTTTTTTGACAGCCCTAATTGTAAATGTCCAGTGGGCAAGTTTATTTTAAGCGAGTCTTAACACCCATTTTGCAACTTGGCAGTTAAGTTTTGTAAACTTTGTGCCATAATGAAAATTCACTTTTGCAAACAAATTAGTTTGACTTTTTTTAGCAGAATGAAAATTCATTTGCGGTTTTGGGGGTGGTAAGTTAATAACTTTGCTACTACCTTATAGGACATGGTGACTGTTGTTAGTAACGGTTCATAAACATGATGATTTGGTTTTATATATCATGTCCTATAAACATTGTTAATGTGTACGTTCTTTTATGTCGAGTGTGTGTAGGTGAAATTTAATATTTTTGCTACTTGCATTCGTTGTGTTACATGTAACATAAATTGTGAACACACAACGTGGTCAATTGAGTATTCTAGAAAGAAAATATGTAGATGCCATGGGCGAAATAAGGCGATGTATACAATCTTTATCAAGTAAGAGTTGTTACTTTTTAAGTTTTTATGGGTTAATTTTATGTTGTGATATACTTTTGTTTCACCAGTAATTCGGTCATCAAAACACAACCAAGTTGTAAGCACCTATATATGAGCATTAGGTGGCCACTTCAACACCTTTTCTCACGAATTGATTAATTATTATGGGCCTTTTTGAGAAAACTAAACAAGCATAGCTATTTGGTCACCTTTTCTTACAAATGGGTAAATCTGGGTTATGCATGATTATTACCAAGTTGAACCCATAGACTGATCTTCTAATATAGTACTTTCTTTTTGGTTGTTTAGTTGCACACACTATATAAGGAGGTGCAAGATCAAGACACCATGTTCCGATGAGATTTTCGATTGTCGCCATTGTCATAACAATGCTAAGGTATATCCTTAATGATTTGATTATGAAGTAACTCGGGTATCCATTCATGTGAAAAATGATTGTGAATCTATAAGCTACTGATTAACCTTCTTCTTTGTTTAATGAATCAGAATTCCCTTGACATTGACCCTCTTCCTCGGCATGATGTTAAAAAGGTCATATGTTCTCTTTGCGACACGGAACAAGACGTCAGTCTTCTGGCTAAACATTATACATTACAACTATTAAAATCAATTCAGTAACTATGCAAAAATTGTAGTTGAATAGTGCATACTTCTGTCACGTCCAACAAAATTGCGTAAATTATGGCGTATGTATGGGGAATTACTCCTGTCAAAAATAAAAATTCTATAACGATGATGTAAATTCATTGATAGGTTTTGAAGAATCAGTATCATTGTGATCAATGTGCCATATGTAGAACAGGCGGGGAGGATAGTTTCTTTCATTGTGACAAATGTGGTAAATAACAAGATAAAAAAAACTTTTCTTTTCTTTCTATAAAACATCCTTGATAGATAATATACATAAATTTTGTTTTCAAAACTTAACTTTTGAGGATTGATATGATCAACATTGTAGGATGTTGCTATTTGAGAAAGATAAAAGATACACATGTAGGTGTGGAAAGAGCAATGCACCATGGTTGTCTGATTTGCTCGAAGGTAACATGATGCGTTATTTTTCTATAAAATGTAAAAACAATGATCTTAGTTTTAAGAATGACACAGTTGCATTTCGATTTTCAGTTATTGTTCGATACATTGAAGGATTTTACTATCTTACCTTGTGGGCATACAATGCAGTTCGCTTGCCTAAGAGATGGAACAACATCACTGGTAAAGTGTAGAATTCGATATGTCGGTGATAATTAGTCTCTTTAGAAATAGAACTGCAGGAAGTTTGTAATATAATGAAGCATGATTTTTTTTAAATAATATGAAAAATAGATTCTAAAAAATGCCACAATTTATATGAAAAAAATATGTATATAATGAACCTTGAACTCGCGGACCACCATCACTTTCGATAGATCGAGTAAGGAAGTTTATAATATTCGCGGCATGTATACAGATTGTCGAGCTTTTTAGAAGAAAATAGTGCCTCTTACTTGATCTCGATCTTACAGAGGCTTAGTACTCACTTTCGAAGAACCTAAGTATAACTACTTATCTATAAACCATTAATTCATTATTTTTTATTCTAAAGTTTTGATGCGTGTGTCTATTTATAAAGGTTGGCTCGAATCTTGCAGAAATTAAAGCAACCTCTTCTACATGGTTAGAGGTTGGTCATCACTACTTATCTTTGATACTTGATCAAACCACAATTGTATATTATCGAGACCAACACGACTCATATACAGCAAGAGGATGCACAAGAAAGCCAAATGGATGACCAACAGTACACGCAAGTTGAGAACCAAATGCAAATTACGAAAAATACACTAATAAAACCATTCAAGACGCGTTAATTTTTTTGTAATACATAATTTATAATTTTTGAAAAAAACCCGTGCGTGCATGGGTACTGTAACTAGTAAAAGCTAAAATTGTTTCATGTTGATACCAGAATTCAATATTAGTTTGTTTCCCTGTTCTTTCTTTTTAAGAAAATATTTACCCATATAAATATGCTTTTTAAATCTAAATAACACTCATGTAAAATTTATACATTTTATGAGATATTTTTGGCAATAATTCATGATAAAAGTTTCATGCTAAAACTCCGTACGTATACGGGTATTTATAACTAGTATTATAATATTTAAAATAAGCAAAATTTAATATACACATTTGAGCAATATTCTAAATATATTCTCATTTTGTTCTATAATAATGTAAAAAAGATCGGGATGCTTTTAAAAATTAGGGCCTTACCTAGTTACCTTAGACAAACAAAAAAACTGATAAGCAATTATCTGGGCTTGACTATCCAACATATTGGATGCAATAAAGGTAGACTTGGTCATCACTTTGAAGGTTATACCTCCATTGATCAATTTTGGGTAAGGATATACCTTGTGCTTACAGGCATGCGGTAAATCTGTATTTAGCGATAGTGGATAGTTTTTTTATTCTTACCACCAAATGCTTCATATCGAAAGGGTATCTAAAATATTTTATTTCAAGCAAATCGATGAACAAGGTATGTAATACACGTGGCCTTTAAGAAAAAGCTCAATACAGTCCTCTAGCGTTTGTGAACGTTCATATTAGTACATTCTAAAAAGAGACGGACAGTATATATATATAAAGATTTATGCACACCCAATACCATTCATCCATTCGCTGCTCTATGAAATCAATAAGAAGGGAGGATCTACTTCGCTCCTTGATAATTATGCTCTTCGTCTATATGATTGACTTGTACTGAAGTGCTTCTTTAGGCTTTCCCAAAAGTGACAAAAGAGTTGAACATACATGTTTTGACGAAAGACCAGCTTCTTCAAGTTGATCTTGTGGTGCACCATGATCAATATATCTATCTGGAAGTGTCATTGCTCTAAGCTGCAAAATAATTAATCATCCGCATAGTCGGAATTAGTTTAAGTAATGATGTATAAAAGCTTTTTTTTTTAAAAAGATAATGTTTTTGATGCAATTTACCTTAAGTTTTCCGTCTAAAAGACCATTTAAGCTCAGAAAATGAGCAACATGTGATCCAAATCCACCAATAGACCCTTCCTCAACTGTAAGTAAGACTTCGTGCTCGTTAGCTAATCTTTTGATTAATTCTGCATCCAACGGCTTGCAAAACCGAGCGTCGGCTACTGTTGCAGATATGTTATGTGCTTGAAGCAAGCTAGCTGCGCCTAGACATTGTTGTACGATTGAACCATATCCCAAAATTGCAACTCTAGTTCCTTCAAGTAGGATTCTTCCCTTACCAACCTGTTCAAAGTCAAACGAAGTACATACTTTATATATTAACACTCATAAAGAGTTGATATGCATTCACCACAGCTTTGTTTGGAGTAGTTACGAAGTTATATTAAAATCGTGAAGCAGTCTTATAATATCCAAAAGTCACGATAAACAGTAAAGTCAAAATGTAGCTTATTTGACCCAACAAGTCAGAATCCAGAACAAACCTCGATAGGAACTCCTTTGTTATTAGATGGAAGAGGTACACCAATTCCATTGCCTCTCGGGAATCTGAAGCAGCTAGGTCTGTCATCAATGGCTGCAGCCGTAGCTACCATGTTTATCAGTTCGGCTTCATCTGAAGGAGCCATGACCACCATGTTTGGCAGGCACGCCATGTACGTGATGTCAAATGCTCCACAATGTGTAGGTCCATCTGCTCCAACCAAACCAGCTCTATCCATAGCGAACCGAACAGGTAGCTTTTGTAGATCAACATCATGCACCACCTGAATGTTATGAAATCTACTTGTCAGTTCAGGTATTGGTTATCAGATTTCAATAAAACTGGAAAGCATGTACTCACTTGATCATAACCTCGCTGTAGAAATGACGAATAGATAGCACAAAATGGCTTAAGACCTTCTGTTGCTAAACCGGCTGCAAAAGTCACAGCATGTTGTTCGGCAATACCAACATCAAAACAACGATCAGGGAACTTTTTCTGGAAATAGTTGAGTCCTGTCCCACCTCCCATAGCTGCATGTATCGCCACAACCTTGTTATCTACTTCCGCTTCTTTTATGAGTGCTTCGGCAAAATACTGTGTATATGAAAGAGTTGGAGTTTTTGTCTTGAACTGCTTTCCGGTTCCAACATCAAACTTCACAACTCCTGAAACAAAAAGGAATCTTTAGATGATGAATTACTTTAGCACCTTACAGCTGTTACAGCCCGACCCATGAACAATAGAAGAGTGAAAATAATTTTTTCGTTGGTTATATCTTATTAGGCAGTTTGCTTACCGTGCATTCTGTCAGCAGCAGCTTCAGCAGGAGGGTAACCCTTTCCTTTCTCTGTTACAATGTGAATCAGAACAGGGCCTGGTGCTGGCATCGACTTCACTTTCTCAAAAATGGTGACTAAATCTTCCACATTGTGCCCGTCTACTGGACCAATGTAATAGAGACCAAGCTCCTCAAACAAAGTCGATCCACTAGCACTAATCATACCCCTCGCATACTCATCCACTTTGGCGGCAACTTCATGTGCTTGAGGCCCAATTTGCTTTGTAATACTCTTCACATCAAGACCAAAAATTTATAGCAAAATTAGATTATGAAGTTTGCATTGCATGATCTCACAGTAGTCAATAGATCTGGCAAATAAATATGGTGTTGGGTAACAGGTCAAAACATGTTCGGTTTGCTTTTAGAAAAATTAGGATTATAACAATGATAAACCATTTGTCCATTTATTTAGCTTCTTTTCTTATCCATACATTTGTCCATTTATTTAGCTTCTTTTTTTTATCCATTTGACATGACACAAATAAACCATAACCCAAAAGTGAGGCATTCATAAAAATGGGTCGAGGTTGCCACTTCTAATAACCAAATATAGTTTACCTTGGCAGCTTCACGAAGTTTACGGAATTTGGGACTTGCTTGGAGCTTGGCTAAAGTGCTGCTGAGAGCTCCAACAGGTGTAGCTGGTCCATCTAGTGTAGCTGTGGGTAAAGAAACTTGCTTGTTATCATTTAAGACGACAATCAAGTTTGAATCAAGAAAGCCTGCATTATTCATGGCTTCGTATGCTTGTCCTGCCGTCATGGCCCCATCTCCGATTACAGAAATCACGCTGTTATTTTTTCCTAATAGATCTCTTCCAACAGCCATACCTTTAAATGAAATAGTGAGTTCATATATTTTACCTCCATATACAAAAAAAAAACTTACAAAAAATAGGTTGATTTTAATCCAAGGGAGTGAGGGACCAACAGCCTTCACTACATTAGCCCAACCGGTAGGCCCAAATCCAATTACTTGGCTCCATTTTATAACTTCCCCCCCATTTTTAAGATTTAGATATCTTTTTTGGTTCTATTTCCTTTCTGATCCGAGTCACGTAAAATCATGGATCTGCTTCGATAACACTATTCCTTACTTTACGTAGGGAATTTAAGACTCTGTTTTTTAGCCGAACTTACTAAAAGTAGCGTTATCCTACATAAAGAGCTAAAGGCGGCAATTTTGACTCGTGTATTAAAAAAAATATCAAGCTATGTTTGGCTTCTAGGGAACAAATGACATCCGCAGAAATTTGCATATTTTGTATTTGTGAAACATTTGGCTTCAGAAACCACGTTTTTTTCTTTCCAATAATATTATATATTCTATAACATACTTAAAACATGACTAGTTAGAACAGAAGACAAAAAAATGTTAGTGAAAAAAGTAAAAAACCCAACCCAACCCCTTTCAAACCGTACTAACATTTATCTTATTTGACCCATTACCCAAATTGTTTATTTTGCCACACCTATCTGTTCTTATAAAAAAAATATTCATTTTGAAATATATGTCAGTCAATATTTTGTATTGGGCCTAGGCCCGGGTTCTAGATCCTTATTTTTATCACTATACATTTACATAACCTAGGCCCAATACAAAATATTGACTAACAATATAATACTTATCACTCAATAAATGTGTATTCCGCTATCTTTTGCTGGAAGATATAAAATGATTTTGTTCGAGTTGCACAATGTTGATTAAAATATTGGAAGTGCAAGTATACCTAGGCCGGCAGAGATACTAGTAGAACTATGTCCTGCACCAAAAGCATCATGAACACTCTCATCTCTTTTTGGAAAACCTGCTAGCCCCGATGTTTTCCGCATAGTGTTCATCTTTGACCTTCTTCCTGTTAGAATCTTATGTGGATATGCCTGTTTTTATAATGAAAAAAAAAAGAATAAGTTTAACCATAAAAATACATCCAACATTAACTTTAGTGGCGGTAATAATAATCAGTTTCTAGTGTTTATATAAAAAGTTTTGTGTAAGATTACCTAAACATCTGTTTGTTGCAACTATGAGCTTAACACAAATACCAGTAAAAATTGACTTTAACAAACTTCCCAAAATGGAGAGGGCTTTACCCGGTTTGTGTATGTGTGACGCTTGGCTCAAAGATCGTGAATTAGTCGCCCAAAAGATCGAAATAAATGAAAAACATATATTTGCTCTAACAAGATATAACCACTCAAAATTGACTTTTAACTGCCTGATTACTACTTTTTAAATGGTAAAAATATTTTTCTACTGTTTGTTGAAAGTTTTACTTCTTGTCATTTTTTGTCTGTCTAGTTCATAGTACTGAACGATACTAGCATAAGATTATATAAGCTATTCCTTTTAGTTTTTTATTGGTAACAATGAGCTTAACAACAAATAACCATTCATAATCACCTTTAATAAACCCGCCCTTTTCATGTCCTAATAAACGGTTTTAGTGTCTAAATATTTACGCATCAAAAGTTCACCTGATGGCCAACATCCCATATGATTCTGTCATCAGGAGTATTGAAAACATGATGTAAAGCCACAGCCAATTCAACCACTCCTAAGCTTGAACTTAAAT
The DNA here is from genome assembly GCA_026074375.1 of Tanacetum coccineum. Classification (NCBI taxonomy): domain Eukaryota; kingdom Viridiplantae; phylum Streptophyta; class Magnoliopsida; order Asterales; family Asteraceae; genus Tanacetum; species Tanacetum coccineum. The sequence goes on from BQNB010000950.1 coordinate 126,535, forward strand.
GCCCACCTGTATTTGCAACTGAATACACAATATCAACTCTTAACTCTGCTGCCAACTGTTCTAAATCCTGAAAAAACAAAAACAATAATAAATTATATAAGCACACTGTACAATTCTGACAAGCAGTAACTAACTCAACAACAAACATGTTTTCCAAACCTGTGTTGACAGGTTTTTCATGTGCACAGGAAAATTTATGGTATCCAACAAAGGTGTCATAGGTTTCTCTCCTGTATAATCAATTTTCCATTTGTTTTTATCTTTTTTTATCGTCATCTTTGCATCGTCAGCATCTGCAGCTGAAGCTGAAGCTTTTATTCGGAACTGTAAACACCACCAACCAACATATATATATTTTTTTTTTTTGGGTAAAAGGGAATTCATACCCCGGTAACATATATTTGTATATATATATATGTATATGAAGATATATCACTTAAATGTCTCTTTTTTATTTGAAGTGTAAAAATAGACAATCAAACCTGTTTTCTTGAGAATTTGCATAGTTTTGAGGCTGCTAGACATGGTGATGAAGTGAGTTGAAGGTTCATGAGTGTCCCTTGAACTGCCATAGATGATCAAGAGAGAGAAACTAGCTAGAGAGAGAAATTTTGTTGAGGAAAAGAGAGAGTTACATGAAGAGTTGATCAAAGAGAGGACAAAATTTATAATCAAGCATGGTTGGGTGGAGAAATGAATGTAACATATTATAATATATGCTTACCTATATTTTCAGAAACATCCACCTTCAATATATTATATATTATTGTAATTCAAAATTGGTTAGTAACTTTTGTTTCAAAATTATCCGATACATACAATTAGTGGGCTGTCGGGTGCAAGCGGGTTTTTTAACCCGTTTTTTTTGTTTAACCCGGTATTCTTCCCCACTTCCCTCTCTCACACCACTCTCTCATACTCTCACAGTTTTTTCCCAGTCTCACACAACTCTCTCATCCTCTCACAATTCTCTCATCCTGTGATTAATTTCTCACTAATTTTTAATACATTTTTCTCAACTCTCTCTCTCTCACTTACACGTGTGACTCATCGGAAATCATAATACCCAAACATCCACCTCCTTTGGCAGAAAAAAAAACACACACACTGATCTAAATCATGGCCACTAGAATAAACACAGGCGGCGTGAATCATCCGGTAGGTTTTGTTACCTAATTTTTTATACATTTTGTTAAAAACATAATGATCCATATCAAAGTAACAATTTATTTCAACAATGGAGCAATGTGTTGGGGATATGGAACTCAAACCAATGGAGGCAACAATTTTTTAAGCTTGGAATTGCATGTCGGAAGTTGTCCTTAATCCACTTTGTAAGTTTATATGATTTACAAAATTAGGTTTCCTGAATCTTAATTCTTGGCAATTACTTATTAAAAATTAGGGCTTTTGTTCGAAATTATGTACTTTTTATAATAAATTGTAAGTAGGAAATCAATAGGTTTTGTTTGTTGTAATTATGGGTTATGTTATTGGTTTTTGGTGGAACGGTTTTCTGCAAGATCTTATATGGATTCACTGATACTCCTGCAGGGTTTTAGAACTAAGAAAAGTTATAACTTATTTGTGTTCTTTTTTACAGACTAAAGGAAAACTTGAAAAAGCTGAAGAGGATTACTCGCGTGCAGTACAAGCAGATTTTTGGGATGGTGAAGTGGTCTAATTATATCTTTAATGACTGAAATAAGATGTACGTCCTTTTGCGGATGCTTCCAGGCTATCACCAACATGTGCTTTCATGCGAGAATACACTTGGGCTAAACCATTGAGTGGTCAAAAGGTAACATTACCTATATGGCTAATTAATTTTTTGTCACGAACTTGCTAATATATCGTTATGAATATTCCAGTTTTGAGTTCTGGTTTGTAGAAATATGTTCTGCACAAAATTAAGGATTCATAGAAGATTTGTTTAGGCGTTCAACAGATAAGGTGTAATGTGTCAAAAAGGGGTTTCAGGGCTTGATTTTGTTGTGATAAACGAGGTTTTGCGTGTGGTCTATGTTGTCATGAACGTTGTTTTGCGTGTGCTCTGTGTTGTCATAAATTAGGTGCTCTGAAAAGCTTTTTGCCTCTCACAAATACGGCGTTTGATCACGCTATTTCCTGTCAAAAATAGGGGTTTTAGGGTCTGATTGTGATGTCGCATTGAATCAATATTTTGTTGTCCTTCTATCCCATGATTATTGGTTTACTGCCACTATAATATAGAGCGATTAAAAAGTTGCAAAACCTGATTTTACATGACCAGCACTCACTATAATATTCTAACTGAAAAAAAGAAGTTAGTAGTTATACATTCTCCAAAACGGTACTTGCTCACCCGTCCAAATAACCAAAAGCAGGCTATGTAATGCCTTGAAATCCAAGCATGAGGAAAATGAGGCATGTCTTCCTGAGCTTGAGGTTTATTAATGCATAATGGTATTTTGTATTTCCAAAATACTAAAAATATTTTTCATTGATGTTGTTTTTCTTTGATGCAGACTATTGGCGAGGCATATTATGACGACCAAGCTCAAAATCAACAGCTTTTGCAACAATCAACTGATATAGACAATTATAGGGTTATTATACAAAGAAGTTACTATACTTTCCCAAAAAGTTCGCCTAAGTTACTCAACTTTCATTTTGTTCACTTAGGTAACTAAACTTATGAAACATGACATTCGGGGTTACTCAACTTTGCAAAAATATACGTAAACATCATTGAACTTGTAAAAACATGACATTTATGTTACTTAACTTACCTAAAAATATACGTCTAGGTTGCTTGGATTAACATTGAAATTATAGGGGTGTATGTTTATCAAAAGTTCAGTAACCCAAGTGAACAAAATGAAAGTTGAGTAACTTAGGCGAACTTTTTAGGAAAGTTGATTGTAAACGTCTTTGTCTATTAATTCCGTCAATTTATAACATTTAGGTAGATCTTTTTTTGCTAAAGGCATTTCTATAGGCGGGTTATAAAGTAGGTCAAATTATTACATGCCGTTAAAAACTAACACGTATAAAAACATTAAAAACTACTTTTAAAATATACTCCGGAATACTTCTTTTTGCTTGTTTAATTACCTTAAATATGAATCGGCGCTATCAGTAGGTAACATTTTATTCAGGAAATGGTAAGTCTAATTATTTTTTTGTTACAAAATTGTTATGTTAACGGCTAGAATCATACGAGGGTGGTTCTTTTGTTTTCATTTCTATCATGGCATTGATTGCTAACTGGGCATCGGTTATATCTTCTTACGCTGTCACATTTATTAATCTACTTAAAATCGTCGACTCGAATAGGTTTAGAGTGATTATTGGCAAAGATTAATACACGTCGCGCTATAGTTGCATTTTATTGTCTTAATTAGTATCTCTTATGTCATGTATTGTACATATAATTTATTCCGGTTTTGCTGGGAAATCAAACATTTAGGAAGTTCAATTATTATAACAGTTTTCCAAACACTATTTTAATACATTCTGTTTAATCACATAACACAAATGATTGCCCGAGATCCTTTTGTTGAATATAATCTTCCTCTGTTTTGTACTATTATATAAAACGCTTAAATCGATTGACACAGATAATAGAGCTTTTTATACACCAAAATACTTTCCAACCATCTGCGTATATAAGCAACCTATAAATATGAGAATACAAGACGAAGTTTTGAAAATAATTAAGGTTCCACTGATAATTTTTAGGCTTTATAAAACAGATAGCGGGTTTGGTGGACACAAAACAGCTACCAAACTCTTTTTTAACATGGTGCTTTGTGTTCGTTAAATCTTTAATTCACTATGGATCTTTAGCTTACATTTATGCCTATGAATCAAAACACGCATACAAACCTATTGCCATTTGGATACTACATTAACTGATCAAAGTAATCCTTGCAGGAAACCTACCACATGACGTAATAGACGTATGTTGCTAGCACAAACCAGCGTCACATCCATGGCCATCTACAAAAATGAAACAGCATGTATGCTATTTGCTTTTGCTGTCACAACCAAAAACAAATATCGAGTTTGGTTTGTGCTATTTCTTGCGGGTTTTAACGTGTTTCTCTTTTTTTGTGACAGCAACGCCTATGTGTGGATCTACTGAATTAGGTTCTAGGCGTCGTAAAGGGAGGTCAAGTTGCAGCCACTTAACGTCACAGGCTGCCCGACAGTTGGTTCAACAAAGTTTGCGCATACATGGTGAGATTCATCCGCCGGTTTCCAATACAAACAAGAAGCACGTGCTAGATCAGAAGGTTTGTGTTATTTCTTGCGGGTTTTGTAATAACTGGCAATTTTCAGAATTTTAAATGACTATTTTACCCTTTTGACTTTCGGGTCCGACTTTGACTTTTTGACTTTGATCTTTATAGTCACACATAATAATCGAATACAGCGTACTGGTAAAATTTTTGGAACATATTTTAATAATAAATGTAATTTATTATTACACATCTCTCCATGTTCAAATATTTTTTAATTATTTGACTGAAAACGAGATGATATATGTTTTTTTAAGTTGAACTCTATAAAAACGACCTGCTAGATCACGTTTTCACGACTCGGACTCTAAAGCAATTTGATGTAAAAACGACATTCCGGACAACTTTTTAGTTTTGCCCGAGACCCGAAAACAAGCAGAAAATGACTGAAATACCCTGGCAAAATTTTTGAAAGCTGCACGCAACGCTTACCGACACAAAAATAATTAAATTTATATTTAATTATCAATTTTTATTAAATAAAAATATTTAATAAATTATTTAACATTTTATTTCAAAAACGTTTATTAAAAACGCGAAGATTTAAGTTAACGTTTATTTTACGGATAAAGTTTATCCCTGATACACAAATAAATAATAAACATTTTAAATAAATGTTATAAAACATTTATGCAATAACAGTCGAGTGAATACTCATATTTTATGGAAAAATACGCAACGGTACAATTTTCGTGTTGTGAATAAATCGTTAACTATCCTAAACGAGTCCCGAACCATTATCTTGCAAAAATTACACTTTTGGTCCCTATGGAAATATTTACACAACTAACCTTAAACTATTATACACACTACACTTTATTTTTAAACTTTTAAATTATATTTTATGAAGGTGAATTAGGTTGCTTTTATTTTTTTTAAGAGACACAAACACATTCCTCTCTTGTTTTTGCGACGCTTCCATATTTTCCTGCCAAGGTTTCCTGACATCTTAAAAACAGCCCGCCAACCTCCAAGCCACTCTCACCATCAGCCGATCATACATATCTTCGGCTCTCACCTCCTCCGGCCACATTTCGGCCACCAAAGCCGCGATGAGCCCACACCCCCTTCGCCCCACCAATGCATCCCATCAAACCACAACACCATTCGGGACACCACCACATCAGGCCACTCCGAACCACCTACCCCCCTCATCACCCTCGCTTGCCACACACCACCACCGTTGTTTTTTTTATTCTACGCCTCCCTACTTCGTCACCCGCGACCAACGGCACCATCTACACCCCGCTGTCACCTTATAAGGGTGCGTTTGGTTTCTGGTCTGCACAAACAGGGTGCTTTGGTGGTTTTAACCACTACAAGGGGGTATTTTGTTTCGGTGGTTACCTCCACAAGGGGTGCGTTTGGGGTGCAGCCACATCCATAGGGCGCCATTGGGTTGTTTTACAGCGAGTAGGGGCGTTTGCGTTTTAGAATCTGCACAAGAGGGTGCGTTTGGCTTTCGATTCCAGCAACTAGTGGTGTCGTTTGGTGTTTATAACACCCAAGGGGTGCGTTTGGTTGTGGTAATCAGCACCAAGAGTACGTTTGGTTTTATAGTACCATATTAGGGTGCGTTTGGGTTAGCAGTTTCGCACTAAGAGTGTGTTTAGGTTAGCAGTTTCGCACTAAGGGTGCGTTTGGGTTAGCAGTTTTGCAGTAAGGGTGCGTTTGGGTTAGCAGTTTCGCACTAAGGGTGCGTTTGGTTGTTGCAGAGGAAAGCACTAAGGGTGCGTCTTTGGTTTGTTCAGGAAAAAAACATAAGGGTGTGCGTTGGGTTGGCAGAAAAAAACAATAAGGGTGCGTTTTGGTTAATTAATCTACAAATGAAAATATATAAGATTTTTATAAATTAATTTTTTTTTTTATAAACGGATCTAAATGGTGGTTAATGGTTATAAATGTGTTTGTATTATTTTTATTTTTGGTGTTTTAATAAACGTATTTGTGGTGTGTTTGGATTTGGGATAATAACTTAAGGGGGTGTTAGGTTGCAACATGGATCGATTTAATTGAGGGAAACTAATTAACTTTTGTTAATATGGAAAACGTTACATAAACGAACAGGTCATGCCGAAATTGTTATAAATCACTACACTTAATAAACTTTTACAAATCTTACTTTACTTATTATCCTGAATAAGGTTTTCGAATCAAATGCCTTAAGAATTATTAGATCGTGATGAACGGGTAATCAAACGTAGCTATAATTTTAGATATTTCCATTTATCTAATCCGCAAACTTAAACTGTTTTTGAGGTTTTGCGTTTTTTTTTTTAAAGAAACTTTCTATTTAATCATTTGGGGATTTTTGGGCAGTTTTATTGGATATTCCGATTTGATGCTATTGTTCTGATTGTGTCCGAATTATTTCAGTTTCTTTTATTTAGGTATCATTTTCTTATATAATACTCGGAAAGTATTATATAATTGGACCATTTTATTTTAATTGTCACCTTTTAGATGTAACACATGTCGCGTATTATATACTTCGAATTTTTCTTTTGGTTTTTGTATCTTGCTTATATAATTCACGGTATGAATTATATACTCGGTCATTTTTCATTATGTAATATATACGGAATATATTACACACCTTGCGTTTTACTTTTGATTTTTATTTATTTAACCAACACCAAAACTATCTACAACTTGATTTCATACCTAAATCTTTTATCAACGTGTCGCGTTGATATAATATCCATCTACGGAAACCCAAATTAACTTTATCCTAGGATAGTGGGTGATCATAACCGTTAGATTTAAAACCGCAACTTCTGTCGAGCCGTTAGGTTTACGTTTCTGTTGTGCTTAATATGATGCACTTCTGCTAATCTTCTCTATCGTCGATGGTGAGTTTTTAGCCACCTCTATTTACTTGCTTTTACAATTATTTACATATCTCGGGGCGTGAATAGTGCTCATTAAAAATTTGTTTACAATTCGTTTTACATTATTTTTACATACTGTATTGCATACTTAATTTCATACTTGGTTACATACACGTTTACAAAATTGTTTACATATCGATTACAAACTCGGTTACTTGTTGATTTATCACACTCTTTATACATATGGATTTAATATTTAAAGTTGTTGATGAATTCATGGTTTTTCTTCATTGGACACAAGTGTTTTTGGTTATCATTTGTTTACGTTGTGTTGCCTAAGTAGCGATATACCACTCTTGCCCAAAACTATCATGAACCGTCAATTGCTTGACGACTGTACTGGTTAAGTAAGCAGTGAGAAGTTTTAAATTAGATCTATTGGGTCTAATTATCCCTATTCCGGTGTTGCCGTGAGTTAGCGATCACTACCCACGGGACTACGATATAAAGGAGATATACCATGTCAATCTCATTGGGTGTCTTGGTCAGACACCGGTAGGGCAGAATACAATTGGCATATTATATGCTACATAAATTAGCTTCGGTGTCATGAGCTTAGCGCAACAGTAGATACATTTTATGTGATACTGTATCTGTTATAGTAGTCATATACATTTTAGAAATCTTGTAGTCCACACTACTTTGTTGAACATTACTGATTACTAAACACTTTTTATTATACTGTGGTAAAGCAGTAGACACTATACTCTTTCAGTTCTACATTTACACTTGCATATTTGGCTACTATTATAAGGATTGAAATGTTCATGCATACTTTATAAAACTTTTGATTTCAACATTTACATATACAAAAATCTATGAACTCACCAACTTTATGTTGACACTTTTAAGCATGTTTTTCTTAGGTGAATTAGATGCTTGACTTACTTGATGTGCATTAGAGCCCAAATTAACAAGATTTCATTTATGGATTTCTACTTACATACAAATGATCAAATCTCGTTGTATTGCTTTCATGCTTTTCATTGTGATGCAATTATGGGACAAATGTTATATCAATTTCAAGAAAATCAACGAGATTACTTTTAAAACTACACATTTAGAGGTCATTCTCTTGTATCTTGTGCTGATGTATTATGAAGTAACACTCCCGAACATATTTCTGCTGCGACACATTTTTTGGGGTGTTACAGATTTGTACCAGAGCACTGGTTATAGAGAACTAGAGTTGCATATTTTGCCCTAGTAGACTATAACCGTTTTTCAAAGCATTGCATCACAGCAAACAATTCAAGTGCATTGATACAATAGAATAAATATATATATAATACTATGGAAAATTACCAATCTACCCTTGAGGACAAAGGTGAAAAGGAAACTCTTCAAAATATATATAATATAATATAATTCGTATCTTAACCGGGAAGTATGCTTTCCCGGGTCGTTTCCCCAATGACTTATGAAATTGAATCCTCGCTTTAGTTTGGATTATGATTTGAATGAGAGAAAAGATATTTTTGTTTATCTATAGCTACTAAATTAAAGCAACAATTAAAATAAGAACACAAAAGCAATTAAACACTTAAAACAATTAACGAGAAACAAATAAAACGCGACAAATAAGCAAGTACACTAAAATTAACTTCTAAAAATGCAAACAAAATTTTCTAAACCTAAAATAAGACTAAATAAAATTTTAAGAAAAAAATATTTTTTTTGATTATTTTTGAATTTATTATGAATTAAACTATTTTTTAATCTAATTAAATCCTAAAAAATAGCAAATTAAGTCCTAAAAATTTAGAAAAATGATTTTTAAACTTAGAAAAGTCTAAAATAAATAAAAAACTTAGAGAAACCTCTATTTTTGACTATTTTAATTTAAAATCCTATTTTTAAAATTAAAAATAAAAGCTCAAAATGAAAAATTAAAAATCTAAAAGGTGTAAAAATGATTTTTCTGAATGGAAACCTAAAAGTAATTTTTATAAAACTTAAAACTATTTTTTTTATTTTTCTGAAACTTTTTTTTATTTTTTATGATTTTTCGAAAATTAAATCCTAAGAAAAATGATTAAAAATAATCTACTTAATGGAAAAATGTGAAAAATTCAGGGAAAATCCTAAATGCTAACAGGGACTTAAGAAAAATAAGAACTATGAAGAAGCTAAACAAATAAGCCCTAAATTAAGCCTAATAAGCTACGGCTTATTTATCCTTATTAAACTTAAATTGTTTATTAATTAAATAAAAAGGAAGGTTAACCAGATGAGTTATTGAAGCACACTGGTTAACACTTAGGACATATAAGCAAGAGGTCGCGGGTTCTAGGCTGGCAACACCCCATTTTTAGTATTTTTTTTATTTTGCAAACTAAAAGCTAAAACTGCAAGAACATACTTTTTTAAGCACTTTTAATAAAGAAACTATAAGCTGAATTTCAAAGATAAGCTCTAAAAGAGCTTATGAAGGTTGCTGCCTCAGAAAGTAAGGTTTTGAAGAACAAAAAGCTTATTTTCACTAAAATGCATGCACAAATCATATTATAGCTCAAATTGAAAACAATAAGATAATTTTCCTAAAAGCTAATGATGTCTAGAATCTAAATATGAAAAGCTACTTTAACTGAAATCATTAAAAGCTTATTGAAATTGAAGATAAAAACAGCAAACTCAGAAATAAAACTTAAAAACTCCAAAACTTAACAAGCTAAAAAGCACTATAAGCTATGACATAAGCTGAGCTTTTGGAAACTTAACCTACCACTTATAAGCTATGAATCCAGATCATGAAAACAAGCATTATAAGCTAAAAATTCAAATTTAAGAAGCTAGACTAGTTACTACTGTTTTTTTGGCTTTTTGAGTTTTTATGAACTTTTTAAAAGCAAATGCACCTAAATTATTAAGCTAGAAAAATAGAAATAAGACTTAATCTAACTTAAACTATTTCTAATCTATAAGCTAGCTAAAATTTAGATCCTAAATCCTATATTTACTGACCTAAATGAAGCTAGAAAATTCAGCAGTAGTAACTGATGTTACTACTGTTGATGCAATTTGCAAAAGCACTTAACAAAAATGCAGGCAACTAAGGTAATTTCCTTTGCAATAGGCATACTCAATAAGAGTTTTAGAACACAATGCAAGCTCAAAACAATCCTTAAAGAGCTTAGAGCTAATTTTGACTAGCAAAGAAAAAGAACAAGGTTCCCCTGGTGCACAGGTAAGAACTTAAAATGATTATAAACTTAAACTAATACCTTAAATTTGCTCAAAACTTATTCAAACATGATTATCAAACTGTCAAAAGAGAATTTACCAAAATATTTTGACTATTTGAGATCAAACAAGCTTATTCCAAACACTCCTTTAACTTTGACAGTTTTCGCTTAAGCTTATGAAATTAAATCCTACTTATTAGAACTTCATTACCAGACATTTCTAAGATTATATCAACCCTAACAAACATAAATCAACAACTGAATTAACTAGAATTAAAGAATTACAACTATACTACTTTATTTTTTTGGTTTTATTGGGTTTTTAAGGGGGAAAATATATCAGTATTATGAAATTAAGCTTACACAAGTGAAAACAGATATAAAAGGACTTGATAATTCAGCAAATGAAATTCAATTTAAGCTCAAAATAAGTAAATTAGAAGCTGACAAAAACAATAAATAAGCAGATAAGCACACATTAGCTAGAATTAAATGACAAGGGGAATTAAAGGAGAACTTACAAATGCTTCAGAAATCTAAACAGAAGCTGTTAGGGCTCTTAGAGCTTATTAAAGCTATCTGGATTTTCTTGGATAAGCCAGTTATGTCCTTGTGGAGCACTTCCTTGATTTGGCTCACTTCCAAAGCTTTAAAAGTCTAAAGTGGTTAAGGTTTTAAGCTTTTTTTAGGATTTAAGTAGATATTAAGACTGAATTAAGCTCTATCTTAGCTTAGAGACTAAGAGAGCTAAAATGAACTTATTATGAGCTCATGAGTCATTACATGAGAACACTTAGAGCTATTAGAGAGAATAAGAGCTTATAAATGAAAACAAGGTTATGTAAACTAAATTAAACTTTTATTAAAGATCCAAAACAGATTAAAAGAGATTATAAAGTGAAATTACATTTTAACTAAAACCTAACAAGATAATTTTTACTTAAAGAAAAATACAAGAAAAGAAGATATGTGTGTATGAGAGGTGATAGCTATTTATAGATGCCAGCTGAACCTTCTAGGAGCCAAAAACAGTTAGACGCTCCTTCTATCTTGGCCTTTGGATCCTTTCAATGATTAGATGACAATTCTCAAACCTTGGATCACAAATGAACACACACGGATTGCCAACGTGGCAATCCGTGATTGAGACGTTTGTGCTTTCTCTCTGAGTGACTTCTTTGTAAAATGCAACCTCCTCTTGTGCTTTCATCCTGCCACGTGGCATTTCCCTTTGATTAAGTTCTGACCTATAATGTGCTTGAGTGACTTTTTCTACCCCTTCGATCATGTTATTAGCGCCCTTGAATTATTGTTTTCACCACTTTTATTCACATTTGCCACTTTGTTTTGCTGTGGGTTAAGTTGGGGAAGACAATGAACAGTATTTCTGTTCTTGGCGCCCTTTGTAACTGAAACGGGTTAATGGGGGATTTAATCCTTTGGGATATTGGCAAAACTAGGTCCTTTGTTGTTTTTAAAACTAAGCGCGCAAGTTAAACCAAGTATAATATTCTTTCATTTTTGGCAATTTCAGTCCCTGGACTTATCATTTAAGGGTTAAGGGTTAAGGTTTATTGGGCCGGGTAATAGATAAGGGAAAATAAGCCATTTAGTTCTTAAGGGCCTTTTGTGTAACTTTTGAAACTTGAGGGATTGGATTTGAACTTTTTATGATTTTGTCTTCTATGTTGACTTTGGACTTTTGGTTGACTGAGAGTTGACAAAGGTTTGACTTTTTGACTTTGGCTTACGGCTCTTGCTCGCTCTTCCCGTTTCGTATGTAAGTGTTTGCCGTTTTGACGTTTCTTGTGATTTTTTGCTTTATCCTACCATGCATACATCAAAACACAAATACACACCTTTTCTTTGCCCTTTTTTCATCTATATTTTTGGTCATTAGGGTCATTTTTGGGTGTGTTAACGGATATGTGTATTTTAACACTATTCATAACATACACACTACTTGCTTTCTTGCTTACATTACTTTTTTTCATTAAGTGCCTTACATGAAATATATATTTATTTATATATTTATATTATAATATATATTTTATTATATTTAGATATATATATATATATTATTTATTATATATATAATGCTTACATCCTTTGGCGTATATCGTTACGTTTAATCATATAAGCGTTATGTTATATAAAATTACCAGAACATTTCTTATGACACTGTGATGTTGCTCAATGGTCTCATTTATACCTCAGACATTGTGAGTTAACAATGGTCTCATTTTATCTTAGACATTGTGAGTTGCACAATGGTCTCACTTCGTTCTCAGACATTGTAAGTTAAACAATGGTCTCTAAGAATATTATTTTCTTCATAGCTTTATACAATATCGTATTACACGAAAACCCATGTCATAATTTTGTTTACATGGAATTATGTATGAATCTAAGTATTACAAGTCTTGTATGGGCGGGACTTGTAATATGAGGATTGATATGATAATTGCTATGTAAACAAAACCCGTCACAGTTCTGTTTACATGGGATTATGTATGAATCTAAGTATTTAAAAAGTCTGTGTTATGCGGCGCGGGACTTGTAATAGGAGGATTGATATGATAATTGATATGTTGACTCGTTCATAAAGACCTTTACCTTATTTACTTTAACCGAGTACTCATCAACTATTTTGAACACGATGTCGATCTCGCCTGATAGTTTTATCCCGCCTCCGGAAGGACGAGTTTTAAACACCCGTCCCATACTCATTAGAGCACATGCATCGTCATGTCATACACCACCTTGAAGGTTATGTGAGTACGCGTATTGCATCGGAAATTATTAAGTATGATGATTTATAATCTCTTTATATGAAAGGATTGGGACGCCTCTTCATTCAAATAAATAAATTATAAATCCATCCACGAACATAAGTTATCAAAATTCATTATTTACATTAATTGGGCGCTTCTTTTGATGCAAATAATGAATTATAAATGAGTGGGCTTAATGGTATCCGATATGACACGAGTATGAACTCGAACCCGATAATCACTGGAATCCGTTAAAAAGGTCTGGAAACACAATCGTGCCTTACCACTCAGTAGAATCTTAAGGCCTCACTTGGACTACCTTATCACATTCTTAAATTATTACTTTTGCTGTTACAAATCTTTACGATCATGAACTGTTTGTGGAGCTAACCGACTTGTACACACTTGAACTAATGGAGTTGATTCATCCTCGAACTAACGACTGAGTACCATATTCCGCCGTCTATCGCATAAGCTCTCCCGCGAGCTCCTCCCAGTTGTTGAACTTTATTATGGGGATATTGCTTCTCGAAATGTCCTCACTCTCGGCATCCCATCACCAATTGTTATAGTTATTGTTGTTTTATGGTTGTTGTTGTTGGGTCCTGGAGCGGTCCCAGCTTGTACAACTTTATCCAATAGGTAATGCAACCCCCCTTAAACCAGATAAACACCTATCGTACGTAAAGAGATAGTTCAAACTATCATTTCGGGCCACTAGATTCGAAGGGACTTAGGTCGCGATAACATCCTAGTACATGCAAGTAAGTTGATTACTTACTTCCATAAGCTTGTTTGATGCACTCATCAAAAACTTCAGTAGCGGAAACTAGACACTGCCCATAAACAGTTAAAACTTTACACAGACATACTCACGCGACTACACTTTCTCCTTCGATGCTTTCATTATTAAGAGACTTTCTTTATAGCGCGTTTATATTAGTTATAAGACCTGTATTGATATTTTTTTGTGAGTTAACTATTTCGATTGGATTAAAATATCTGGTCAAACCTAGCCAAAAACTTTTGGTATATTTTGAGAAGTGTCGAAACATCGAAATTTTGATGATAAAGTTTTTCAGCGTCATTGTTTAGAATTGTTTATTAAAATAATCTTAATTCTCTTTTAGTCACCACAATCGTTTAACACAAATTAAAGCTCGGGACGAGATTCATTTAAGGGTAGGTACGTGTAACAACCGACCAATTTTCAGAATTTTAAATGTCTATCTTTACCCTTTCTGACTTTCGTGGAGGTTCCTAATTGACTTTTTTATTTTGTTCTTTTATTGTCCAATAAACCCGAATTAAAAAAATTTTTTTAACCCCCGGGGGCGTAACCAGGTAAAATTTTTCGGAAATTTTTTTAATAATAAATGTATTTATTATTACAAATCACTCATGTGCAAATTTATTTTTAACTTATTTGACTGAAAACGAGAAGATGTATGTATTTTTTAAGATTGGATCTTATCAAAAAACGGACCCGCTAGGTACTTTTTCAACGACTCTGGACTCTAAAGCAATTTGATGTAAAAAACGACATTCCCGGACAACTTTTAGTTTTGCATTGAGACCGAAAACAAGCAGAATTGACTGGAAATACCTTGGCAAAAAATTTGTAAAAAGCCGCAACGCCACGGTACCGATACAAAGATAATTAAAATTTATGGTTTAATTATCACTTTGTATTAAATAAAAATATTTAATAAATTATTTAACATTTTATTTCAAAAACATTATTAAAAACGCGAAGATTTAAGTTAAAGTTTTATTTTAAGGGGATAAAGTTTATCGTGACACACAATTAAGTATAAAAAATTTTTAAATAAATGTTATAAAACATTTTTGCAATAATAGTCGAGTGAATGCTCATATTTCATGGGAAAAATTCATTTTTGAACGCACTGGTTGGCAATTTTAGTGTTGTGTTTAACGTCGTTAACTATTATAGATGTAGTCCCGAACCATTATCTTGCAAAAAAAAAATTACACTTTTGGTCCATGTGGAAATATTTACAAACTAACCTTAAACTATTATACACACTACACTTTGTTTTTAAACTTTTAGATATATATATGAAGTGAATTAGGGTTTCTCATAATTTTACTTAGCCACACACACACTCCCTCTCTTGTTTTTCTGGCGCCTCCATATTTTTCGGCCAAGGATTCCGACCATCTAAAAACAACCCGCCAACCTCCACGCCACTCCACCCTAGCCGATCTACATTGTTCTCTCGGGACTTTCAACTCACTCACGGCCACAAACAGCCGCCGACGAGCCCACCCTCCACACTTTCCTTCGCACCACCACTGCATCCATCAACCATCACCACCACCATTCGACACACGACATCCGCCACTCCGAACCACCCCACCCCCTAATCACCCTCGCTTCCACCACACCACCGTACGCCATCACTACTTCGTCACCCGCAGCCCACGCCACCATCTCCACCTCGCCGTCACCATAAATGGTGCGTTGGGTTTCTGGTCAGCACCAACAGGGTGAGTTTGGTGGTTCTTAACCACCACAAGGAGGTGTTTTGTTTCGGTGGTAAACCACCACAAGGGGTGCGTTTGGGTTGCAGCCACCTCCATAGGGCGCGTTGGGTTGTTTTCAGCGAGTAGGGTGCGTTTGGTTTTAGAAACTGCACCAAGGATGTGTTTGGCTTTCGATCTAGCAACATAGGGTGCGTTTGGTGTTTATAACACCCAAGGGGTGCGTTTGGTTGTGGTAATCAGCACCAATAGTGCGTTTGGTTTCATAGTACCAGATTAGGGTGCGTTTGGGTTAGCAATTTCGCACTAAGGGTGCGTTTGGGTTAGCAGTTTCGCACTAAGGTTGCGTTTGGGTTAGCAGTTTCGCACTAAGGGTGTGTTTGGGTTAGCAGTTTCGCACTAAGGATGCGTTTGGTTGTGCAGGAGCGCACTAAGGGTGCGTTTAGTTGTGCAGGAAAACCATAAGGGTGCGTTTGGGTTAGCAGAAAAACCAATAAGGGTGCGTTTGGGTTAAGATAAATCGACTAATGAAAATATCATAAGATTTTTTATAAATATAAAACCGGATCTAATGGTGGTTTAATGGTTAAATAAATGTGTTGTGTATTATTTTGTTTTTGGTGTTTAATAACGTATTTGGAAGTGTTTGGATTTGGGGATAATAACCTTAAGGGGTGTTTAGGTTTGCAACATGGATCGATTTAATTGAGGGAAACTAATTAACTTTTGTTAATATTGAAAACGTTAAATAAACGAACAGGTCATGTTGTGATTTTTATAAATCACTACACTTAGTAAACTTTTACAAATCTTACTTTACTTATTATCCTGAAAAGGACGAATTAAATGCCTTAAGAATTATTAGTTTGTGTTTGAAGTCCTACCTTTCGAACCTCAAGTTGTGAGATTGCAAGTGATTTCCGGATTAGAGGTGCGGTTTTAGGACAGACGAAAGAAGCAGCACTCTTTCAGCCTATACATTAAGTCAAGCAAGAACAATGAACAGAAGCTCAAATCATTCACACTACCCCGGAAAAGGAAATGCTTGCATGTTGAATAGCTTTTGAAAAATTTCGGCCATATCTTGGTCTGAATCCAAAAGAATAGATGTATACGGATCACTCAGCTTAAAGTACCTTTTGACAAACAAGCGACGCAAAAAGACAAGGTTGCTGCTGGTGGAGCGTTCATTCTCATACACAGAATTTATATCACCATCCGTGATCAAAAAGGAAACTGAGAAGCTTGCGGCAGATCATTTATCTAGACTGGAATCTTCATAAGGATCGTGTTAGAAAACAAAGACATAAATGAACATTTTTCCTTTAGAAACTCTTGGAGTTATTGTCTAGTAGAAAATAACTATTCATGGTGGATTGCGACTATGCAAATTACCATGCGGGGAAAGATTAAATCCATCACAGGAATGACATGAGCTCAACAAAAGAGGAAGTTTTTCAAGGAATGTTAAACATTATTTCTGCGGGACGATCCCTAACTTTTTGCGTACTTTGGCGGTAATCAACAATATTCGAAGGTGTGTTGCTTGGGCAAGAAGCTTTATTCGTAAATCCTCAAAGCTTGTCATGAAGTGGACCCATCGAGAGGCTATCATAGTGCCAATCTCAACCCGCTCGAAAAGTATATAATGCCGGAGATTTCTTTTTGACCTACCATACCATAATTAGATAATATATTGAATAAAATTTAAACATCTAATAACATAACTAATTTATTTGAATTTATTAAATAATTACAATTTAATAAATCTTAATATATTCTCATTGAAACATAATATTTACATAAAAATATTTTTTTATGTCAAGTCATTATATTTTTCTAGAAGTAATTTATAAATCATATACACATACAAATATAAAGTATGTAAATAAATATAATACCAATAAATAATTATGCAATAAAAAATTAAATAAATAGTAATTAAATTTCATTATATAATATGAATTATGGCAACATATTATTTTACTAAATATTCATTAATTATATAAAAAAGTCTATTTTGCATCACAATTTTATTTAAACCAATATAATTATTTTTGAACATATAAATAAAATTTTTCACTATGACATTACACATCATATCATAATTAAAACCAAATAATGTCACCATTAACAGATTAAAAAATTAACATAAATTAATTTTTTAAATAATAAACATATACCATAAAATCAATAATGAAACATTATCTTTATACATCCAATTAATAAATAAAGTTATTTTTCATTGCATAATATTTAACATATCTAGAACTATTGATCGAGGATGCCAATGACAACTAATCAAATCTTTTTATACATGTCAAAGACAAGGCAAAATTCACAACAATATTGAATGCCTTCAATGCTATCGCAATGTTTGTGAAATTTCGGAATGTAATTGGGTATTGATTTCAATGGGACCATTTGTTCTTCACATGGGAACATAAATACATCCTTGTAGCCTTTGATATATATCATTCAAAATAGAGTTGATAGCAAAGGCGCTCCCCACAAATGATGTGCTAGAGTGTGATAGTTACGTTTTTGAAAATCCCTTTTTGCACGATTCGACACATTACGCTTAGAGCTATTATAATGCGATCGTGGGACCCACTTTTGGTAATGATCAGTTTTTTTGCTAAAGTAATGTCTAAGTATAGGTCAACATATCGTCTAAGCTACCGCTTATCACCCTCAAACGAGCGGTCAAGTGGGAGGTGTCCAATCGATTTTAAAACGTATTCAAGGAAAGGACGGTTGGAGAATAACCGTGCCTTCATGGTCTGACAAACTAGATGACTCTTTGTGGGCATTTTGTATTGCTTTTAAGAAGACACCTAATGGTTACGTACGCCTTAAAAATTAGTTGAGAACGGAAAGTATTCCATTTACCTATCGAGTTAGAGCATAAAGCAATTGCGGCTTTGAGAACATGCTGAACTTTCGATCTTAAAAAAACCGCGCGGTGATCATCGAAGCTTCAACTTAATGAACTTAATGAGCTATCGAGATCAAGCTTACGAGAATTCTTTATGATATGTATAAGATAGGACGAAGAAGCTTCACGACGCAAAGATTCAAAAACTGCATTTTCATGTTGGTGATCGAGTTTATACTCTTCAAGCTCTCGTCAAAGATAATCCAGGAAAGCTTAAATCTCGTTGGTCAGGACCTTCACCATCAGCACACAAAGTTTTTTCCATAACGGAACCATGAAGGTTATCTCAACCCGATGAGTCCCAAACTTTAAGGTGAATGCGTGTCGTTCGTGTAAAGCATTTACTATCGGACAGGGGACTTACCACCCAATGTAGTCCAAGATTCCACACTTTCTCCAATGACAAATAAATATGGGGACGAGTCAAGCTATCTTGGACATCGGTATACTAAAAAATAAAGCTCTTCGGGGAGGCCAGCCCATGCTATATCCATTAATCTATTTTCTCTATTCTATTTTCTATTGTGATTGTGAGGAAGGCTTGACTCTTCCGATTGCTCTGTTTTTGTTTTGTACTTATGTGATATTTGCAGGATTGATCCAGAATTTTCTAGAAGACTCTTCGTGTTCGGATGTTTTGGTCCCGGTCCACATCGAGCTTCCTAGCCTTTGCGCGTGCCATTAGTTTGGGAGAAACTCCGATATCCTAAAGACTATTATCGAACTAACATTTAATCTTTTAGCACAACTTGATAAACGACTTAAGAATTTTTGTGAAACCTTCTCATTTTAGGTTATGCAATTATACACTTCTTGAGAGTTTAGTATGGGGTTTTTAAGTGATTCTTCTTTGTGATACTTTTCATCATGTTTAGGTTCTCTACTTTTACCCTTTGTTCTCACGTACCCCATTTTCCCAACAAAATTTTCGAAAAAAAAATGAAAAAATTTTAAAATAAAAATAAAATAAAATAAGGTTGTTTTGACACAATTTTGACTTTCCTGCTGGTAGTAATAAAGATGGTAAAATTTCTTGACTCGATCGATGCGTGTTGAGCTCTACGCGTTGTCTTCCTTAAACTTTTAGGAGCTAAGCGTTTCGCCGAAATTCGCGAAAAACGAAAAAATGAATAGAGTTAAAGTATGAGTGGGAATGCTAAACAGAGGAGTAGTGGAAATCCTAGAGAGCTCATGATATGTAATTTGTGAGCTTTTTTCTCCCATAAAAGCTCCTAATCAATTAATATACGTGCTGTTTTCTTGGAGATTAAACTAAATCAATATATACGCCAAAAAATTTAGTCTTGTTTCAAATTTATACTTGAATTTTTCTCAAAAAGTGAAAATCCTATCAAAAAAATAGAATAATAAAAAATATTAATAATAATAAATAATAAGATAAAAGCTGTGGGCTGCTAAAAGTTTACTACCTCTTGAGCGAGGCTCACAACCGATTGATAAAAGTTTACTACCTCTTGCCGGCTCACAACCGATGTGGTAGTCTTCTAAAGAAAGCCCATAGTAAGAATAAAAATCCGAGACTGATAAAAGTTTGCTGCATCTTGCCGGCTCACAACCGATGTTGCAGCCTTCTAAAAGGTCGAGGGTTACAATTGCATAAATGTTTAATATTAAATGTGAATTAATAAATAGATTTCTTTTTGTTAAATTCAAATATGCTTTTGCACTTTGACTATTCTATTTTATAAGCTATGAATATCTGGGAAACCTGAGAGTTTTTGAAACCTAAGGTCCGTGAGTCCCGATACTAGTCTCTGTGGGGTGTCAAAAGCCTGGTCACTTAGCCGCAAGGTTGGGATGTGCCAAGACGAAAGTCGCTACATGGGATGATCTCGCCTTCAAACTCATTATTCTCGGGTGGAACATGAAGCATAGTATGTTGCAAAATGTTGATCCATGGTTGAAATTCAAAATAGCACACTCACTTAAGATATAATAAATGTCGGGAGTAAAAAGTTCACAAGTTGCAAATATGAGTAGTGTTAGCATTTTTACTGATATTTAGTTGTGATTTCGTTTTAAGCTTGGTTTGGATAAGTGAAAAGTCGGGGACGATGAATTTATCCTTTTTGGGGCATTCTCGGATCGAAATGCATCTTGTTCTATGATCCCTAATAGTTATGGAAATAATGAAAGTCAAAATATCCTTAGTAAAAAAAAATATATGAAAAAGTTTTATAAAAATGGGAAAATGGGGTGTTTTATAACTTGTGATTTCTTAACTCTCCCCACAAAAGTCTTTGCTACTTTTCAAAGATTTAGTTTGGGGAAGTTTTGAGGTATTTGGTTATGGAGCATATAATATTGCGTGAGGACACGCAATCGCTTAGTTTGGGGAATTTTGATATGTGTGAAAACACATATCCGTTTTATATCAAAAATGACCCATAAAAGACAAAATTGTGCTTTAAATGCTTGAATATTGCTTGTTTTGTCTTTGTGATTGTGTAGGTGCGGATATTGCAAAAATTTCAAGAAAACGGTCGAAACAGGAAAATCACGGACACAAAAAGACAACCCTTGGTCAACCAAAGTCAACCACAAAAAGACAAAACCCAAAAATACCAAACCAGTTGCTCAAAGTTAACCAAATTGCAAAATGGTCCCCTAAACCCTAACGGTGTTAACTTTTTTTATTATAAGAGTTAACACCCGTTAACCTTATAACAACACCAAGTCCAAGCCCGAGCCCAAACACACCCCGTGGCCCACCTTTATATAAACCCGGGTCAAAAGAAAAGTCAAACACCTTTTTTATACGAGTTTTTTTTACGCGCGAAAATTGGTTGTTACTATTTATCTTCTTCTTCGATTTACCCTGAGTTAAAACCCAAGGGCAAATCAAAATTGGCCATGTGGGAGAGGAAAGAGAGACAATTAAAATTCAAGTGATAAAGACTGACATGGCAGAGTTACACATCACCAAACGCTCCCATTGGTGGAAACCCACAAGGAGAATGCCACGCGGATGCAAGGAAACACACCAAGGGCTAGATTTTTGCACTAAAAGGCTTGAAAAAGAAGCACAATGGCTCTGACACACGGAATGCCACGTTGGCAATCCGTGTGCTCACTAAAGTGATCCAACGGCTTAAGATAGAGATCTAATGATTGGCAAGATTCAAGGGCAGGGATTTATGGGAGCATCTACCAACCTCCAAGGCCTAGAAGCATCTCCCGAGGGCTATAAATAGCCCCTCACATTCACACACACGATATCTAGTTTTAGCTTTTAAAAATTTAGCTTATGTTTTTTTAGCTTTAAAACTTTAGCTTTTGTAATTTTCAAATTCAGTTATTGTAATTCCTTTTCAAAAGATTGTAATCAATTTCCAAGTTAATGAAATCTAGTGTTCTTTTATTCAATCTATCATAAGCTCTTATCATTTTCAAATGTTTTCAGTCACTATTCCAAAAGCTCCTAATAAGCTCATATAAGCTCTTTGAGTCTCTAAGCTCAAATTGAGCTCATAATAAGCATCTAATCTATTTAAACTCTTAAAATCAGTCAAACACCCTTGCTATTTGGAATTTGAGCTTTTGGATGATAAGCTTACAATGGAAGAGCTTATTGGACTTTACTAGCTTATCCTTGTGATAAGCTAGAGCTGTTGAAAGCTCAATTGAGCCTTTATTGCCTTTGTTTAGCTAAGGCTTTTGTAAGTTCCCTTTAATTTTCAAGTATCTTAGCTTTAATTTTGCATATGCTTATATTCTGCTTATAGTCTAGCTTATTTGTGCTTAATTCTGTCTATTTGTGCTTATTAAATATGTTTGAATATCTGTTTTTAAGTTTTATAGCTTAGATCTTAGATTTCTTAATAAAAGTGTCAAAACACTAAAAAAAAAAAATATTTAGCATAATGAGATAGTTGTTAGATTCTAGCTATTTGATTGTTAGTAATATAAATAAGCTCTTAAGATCTGTTTTTTGCTTTTTTTATCTGGTTGGTATTTAGGATTTAAGCTCTAAATCTCTAATTCATAAGCTTAAATAGGTTTCAAAGATTTTAAAGGAGTGTTTGGCACAACAGTATCATTTAGGTTTGTTTAAATAAGCCATTTGGTCCTTTGTGTTTGCTTTAAAACTCTCATTTAGGTTTGTTTAAGCTAGTATCATATGTCAGAATAAGGTTAATTCAGTTTTCATGAGTTAAGTACTCATAGGGTCATAATCTGTCAAGTATCACTTTGCATTATTAGCTTAATTCATGTCTAGCTTCTGTCATCACCTTATATGCTCTTAGTTTAGTGTCAAATAGGAACTAGATTTAGCATAATAAGTCTACATTAAGAGGATTTAGGTTTTGGTCTATATGCATGCTAACTGCATCAGCAGTTTTATCTTAAAAACATCCAACTTCTAGCTTAATTTTCAATAAGTAAAAAAATGTTTTCAGCTCTTGGAATTTTGAGTACAAATAGATTTTAGGTTAAAGTAGATAGTTTAAGGCTTAATTTAGTATAAAAAGTTAATTTTCTTATCTGTTTTTAAGCTAAAAAGTTGTTATTTGTTTTTTCATAAAATCTTTAAAAATCCAAAAATATTGCATTCTGTCTTCACACCCTTTTTCATTCAGCATTTTCATTTAGCATTTTCATTTAGCATTTGATTTTCAAACCTTGTTCCAAAAGTTGTTTTTGGAAGCTTATTAGTTGTAGAATAAACTTCAATAAGTCATTTCCCCACAAGGATCCAAGAGCTTATCTAAAAATAAGCTCAAAGATCCCTGTAGGGACTTTTTGGGTCAACAGGTTTTGTCAAGTGCTTATTTTAGTTTTTATAGCTTATTTTTTTACACTTTTGCTTAATTTGTTCTTAAAATAGCTTATTAGGTGAGAATTAGTTAGTTTATAGCTTAATAAGTCATTGTAAGCTTATTCTAGTTCTTTTTAGTTAAGCGAAAAGTGACCAAGTCAGTAGCTAATAGCTGTTTCATAGTGCTTTTTCCTTGCTTATCTATTTTTTCAAAATGAAGTTGGTTTGCAATTCTAAGTAGCTTAATAGTTGTGCTTTAAGTAGGTAAAAAATCTTTTGGCCTAAGGATCCACTTTTAAGCTTAAATATAAGTTTAAAAGTCTGCTTAGGAACTATTTGGTTTGTAGTTTTCATATTATTTGGATTTTCAGTGCTTAATATGTTTTCTATTGCTTATTTCTTTCTAAACCTGATTATCAGGTTTATCTTAGGATAGTAGTAGCTTATTTTGTCCTTGTCTTAGCTTATTTATACTTGTTAAGTTCTAAAAATTCTAAAAAGCCAAAAAAAAGTAGTTAAGTACCAACTGACTAGTTGTAAGCTACTTTCTAGCTTATTTAGGGCTTTTCATAAAACGTTTCTTTTATTAAAAATGCTTATTTTTAGCTTATTTACAACTTTGCTTTTATAAGTTTTTCAAAATAAAAAAAAGGGGGGAGGTGGAAATCGGGGGTGAGCAAGGCTCGAACCCCCGACCTCAACACCCTCTACCCCTTTTATAACACACACCACACACTCCACTACTAACGCGCCCTGTGTACTTTTTCATTATAACTTCGCAAAATCTATTTCTTATACTCATTTTCATTTTTAAACTTTATAAGCTGTTTTAGCTTATTCCGTAGCTTATTCATTAAGCTGTGACTACAAGTTTATTTTTCCTAGTATCTAATTAGTATAAGCTATTTTCTGTATTTTTTCTAGAATTTTTGTAGATAGTTTAGTATTTTTAAACATTTATTTTTATTAAAAATTTAAAAAATCATAAAAAATAGAAAAATAATCAAAAAAATATAAATCTTTTTTAGAAAATTTTATTTTATCAATAAGTTTCTAGGAAAATTAGTTTTGCCTTCGTAGGGTTTAATTTGCAAAATTTTGATTTTTAAAGAACGGGATTCGTTCCCGTTCTCATTTTTCGTGTTTTAAAACTCACTTCAACTCCGTTTTTGTTCCAGTTTTCTTTAAACTTACTTTTTAGTCAATTAGAGTCCATTTAAAAAGAAAAAATTTAATTTAGGTTTAATTTTAGAAATTTAGGGTTTTTGACCACCGTTTAGGGTTCCCGTTTTGCGTTTTTAGTTAAAGTTTGATTTCCCGTTATTTGTTTTCATGTTTAATTGTTATCATTTGCTTATTTTAAATTGTAGAAGTA